>JAQFYG010002928.1:0-13480 GCA_034694325.1 Entomobrya corticalis
GCTGTTCAACTGTCCTTGTCATTTTTAGTAATGTCTGATACATCTCACCTTTATTGTTGTAATGGAAATCAAAACAATAGAAAACAAAACATTAAAATTCACCACCTAATGTTTTATAAATTTTGTGAAAAATTTGCGGCTAAATAGACGACCAAATAAATTGTTGCAACGCAGCACATGTTTGAGTTTAGTCTATTGGAACTACTAATAAACCATAATGAAGTGAAAAAGACACATACTTTAGCAATGCTGTATATGAATCACAAGGTTAAAAATTGAAAAAGAACTAAACGTGTGCCCTCTGGTTAAGTAGTACAAGCACTAGTACAAACTTTTGACTCGATTTCTGTAGAGCATGCTTCTATAACAGTTTCTAACCAGCCATCAGAAATAATTCTATGTGACCTTAGCAACCGCTTATAAAATGTAATTAATAATTTGACCTCTTTCAGCAAATATATAAACAGTCTAATACTTAATTTGAAAGGATAAAACAGTAGTGAAAGTGAGCTTTGTGGAATTTGTATAACGTTGACGTCCTATTATTGTTTATTTAGTAGAAATAGATTAATTCAAATGCAGGTCAGTGCCGGTCAATTTTCTAGACGATAAAATATAATACAGAGTAATTAATTCAACATCGCAGGAAAGAAGCAGAATGTTACAAAATGATGGCACTTACTTTATTTGATAAATGTTTAAAAACGAAAATGCATTTTTTCCACACAACGAAACGTAAAACATATTAATTGTAATATAATATATTTGTTTAATTTATGCGTCGATCACTAATTTTTTCTCACATGGAAAGAATGCAGTAAGCGAATTGTTCAATGTCCCATAATCATAATATGTCAGGAATTAGAAAACAAACCCGAGTGATTTATTTAATTTCAGTGTCCCCATATTTAAATACTTAAATATGACTGCAGTTAGACCATCGTCATCTGCAATCCTGAAATGTTTTGTTTACTTACAATTATAACATGTTGGTAGATGTAATTGGTAGAATCGTTGTATTTTCTCCCCTTTTTAATATCACGTGATTATTGTAGTTATGCTTAAGCTTGTCGTAATAAAACGTTTAAATGCAGTACTTTTGGCCAACTGATAGATATATACCAACGCTGCAACACTGCATATAATAAAGAACAATAATTAACTTTTTACTTACTAATTAGGCACTTTCGCGTAGTTTATGGTTATTTAATCACGATATCGACTATTTAACTTTGTTTTTTCCCCTTTGATATTTTCTTAAGATTCATCAAACCTGTACCTTATAACGTCTTCGTTTTTAAAAAGATTTTTGTGACGTCTTCAGTGGATACTTGGCGTTCTATTCCTGGAAGACTAAGATTGGGGAAAATGTCCAAAAATAATTGAAAATAGATCAGCATACAAACTGGGGGTTTGGGTAGGATTGGAGAAAGCATGCGACGCAAATAGTCCTAGCATTTTGTTGTCTTTTGTTGCAAGCTACCCTTTCTTCCTTTGTAGGTTTTTTAATAGAATTTTATCTAGCAAAGAATAAAATGTCCACCGATTTGGTTAAACTGAGAAGCCGAGATGGATCAATAATATAACAACCGAAGTAACAATCAAAAAACTGACAACACCTTTACCAAGGCATTTGGGCTGTTGGAGTCCATGTTGAATTTCCGAAAGTTATATTGAAAACTGTTCAAATAAATCGCTGCCGTACATACGGTAAATGTCAACTTTTATTGCCTCTATTGCGAAATGCAACAATAATTTGAAAGTCATGTTCAAAAAACCTCCATTTCATTTTGAATTGGGTATGTTATAACTATTATTACAAATGGATTCGGCCTTTAAGGTTCAAAATTTTTCTATATCACATGTAGTGACTCGTTCCTTATTTAAAATTAAATCAAACTTAAATTATGTAAAAATAGAACGTTATATGCTGAAAAATGTAATAATCGGTTTAGGTTTTTTGGTAGTACTTTTCACGATCATCCGTTAATATCCCTGGACTATCAAGAAACTTCATGATCTGATTTCATATAGTCTGCGTTTGACATCGATATACTATTATTAAAAGCCTACAGAAATTATCCACATATTTTTATAAAAGGCTTTCAATAGCAAAATAGAAAACAGTTGCCTGAACCAATCATCCAAAGAGCACTAGTCTATGAGGGAAACACGTGAATACAAAACGTTGATACTTTTAAAAGCCGCTGGTTATATAATTGTTTGAATCAGCGTTGGCAGTAGAGGTAAATCAGATGAATCTAAGGGACGTATAGAAATACAAAAATTTTAGCACATTAGGTAATGATAAACTAAAAATGGTGCTGAATGCCACACGCAAGATTATTATCTGGAGATTTGCACATTTATGAAGACTTACTGTAGCAATTGAATCAATCAAGAGAAGTACTTATATTGACGGCGACGTTATTTAGCTCAGGTTTTAAAAGATGTTGGAAGAGGAAACATTTTTTCTAAAGCAAGTATTTTGGAAGGATATCAAAACCAAATCTGATTGTTATATGTGAAGTAACCAGGTTTTCAAGCATTTGGTATTTTTTAATATTTAATTTTGAAATGAATTTCTATTCGACTCAAACTTTAGCTGTTTATTTGTCAAGTTTATTTCATACATAAAACGCCAATCCAAAACCTGAGCTGAATACGATTGATTGAAATCAGGTTACCAACTTTTGTGCTATCAAAACGTTTTTCAATCAAATGATATTAAAAAACGTAAACTGGCCGATGAAAGCAAAGATCAAACCTCTAACAGTATAACTTAATTGGGTTGGCCTATCAAACTGCATTTCACTAATAGTTTAAGGTAATACAAGCTCGAAAAAGTACTATAAATGTAGTTTTATTGGAGTTGCTCGAAGCAAGGGTTGCTACATATCACCAAATGTTCAACTATTACTTAAGCAACGCTTATTACATTTCCACTGGAGGCATTTTTTCTCAAAATTCAAGGTGCATCTGGACTGTGGTTGATTATAAAATTAAAAAAGCCAAAAGCCAGATTTGATCAAATTTGAGGTAACTTGCAGTCAGTATTGTGTATTGAACAATTTCTCGGATTCTGAAGAAGGCAGTTTAAGTATCTTCATATTAGGTTTGTTAAAAAAATGTATTTTGACCTTCGGTGTCCGCAACAAAAATAGTTATTTCTGGTTCCTCAAAAATCTGCATTTAAAGGTGTTCTATTGAAATATGTCAAACTGTTATAGCCGCATGTTCTTTTTAGATTTTAAATGCATTTTACCAATTGAAAATAAACAACTATTTATGTAATCTTGGCTTAAACTCAATCTCAAACAAATACCCAAAACTTGTTTAACTTCAACGCCGTTTGTAATATATTTGTTCCAAAGATATAAAAAGACTACAAAAGGTGATATCATTGTGTGCTCAAAAAGGAGTAAAACTTCAAAAGAAATAACAGGATACAAAGGCTAAAAGATTGCTTATCAAATTAGTGCTCGCATTATTGTGTCAGCTTATCTTATCTTGTCCAAGTTTTTTTATCCTTATCATATCCAAAATTTCTTATCTTATAGAATCCACATCCAAATGAAAAATTTCTTATCCATATCTTATCTTGATGAGATATGAATTTTGTTTCTTATCTCAGAGTATCAGTTAATACATTTGTATAAAAGAAATATACTTTCAATAAAGGATCGGTTTTAAATTAAGTCTAGGAAAAGCAGTGACGAGTCATATGTCATTCAAACGCTCGTATTGAGTAAATCAAAAGTTACAATATTTACAAGTCCGTAAGCCCTTTGCGCACGTGTCATTTTAGACCAAGTTTTTCATAAGCCTTCAAATACACCCATGTTAATTACGTAACGTACAAATGCCACTGTTAAAAAGGTTTCCAGACTTGCGACGAATGACTACTTAATATTTGTCAATAGCAGGACTCTATTCAAAATTTATAAAGTCTATTTTTAGTTTTAACGACTTTTTTATTCAGTTTAAAATAGAAATTTTTAATTTTAATCAAGAGATGTGAATTTCAGTAACCTCTAAACTATATTTCATATTAACAAAAGGTCGTCTATGTAGTTTTAACTGTTTTCTAATCGGACCAACTTCTTATTCCCCTGTATAATAGACTACATATTTTAGAAACGATTTTAGCAATCCATATAGTTAATATTATCTATTTAGATTTTAGATTGAATCTTACAATAATTTTCCACCAGCAGATTGTGATAAGCTTAATGCGATGTGTAACTTTTTAGAAAATTGGATATGATAAGAAAAGTTCGTATACATCATATCTTATCAAAAAATCATATCCATATCTTATCCAAAGCAATTCATATCTTACTTTGTATATAGATATGATAAGATATGATATGGATATGATAAGAAAAATTCATATATTTTGGATAAGCCTGACACACTAGCTTGCATGCAGCATGAATCATGTTTTAATCAAACTGACTCCGTCCACTAGCGGTCAATACTTTATTGGTACAGTTGTGGTCCGTCCCGTTGGTTTTTGCACAATCCATTATCAATTTTTTGCAAAAGAAAAAAAAGAACATTGAATGTGAAGTAAAAATAAAACTGTAACAGTTATTTAGCACGTATTTAAGCCAATGTACCTGGGAAGAGACTATTAAATATTCGATTATCTGACCATTCATTCATTGCGATTTTCAAATTTTCAGTTTTTTGCAATTTTTCATTTTCAAATTATCCAGCCAATCAGATTCAATACAAATGCATTCAAGAACTCGTCACTAATCATACATTATCGTCTGTAATTTTGCTCAATTTTGGTCTGTTCTCTATAATTTTTCAGATTTATTTCGACCGACACTATCTATGTTCTTCATAGATTGAGTATATATTATGTAAATTCTTATTCCAACTTCCAGGTTACACAAGAAAAGTGACGATTCCTGATTGCATTTAATTCATCATAACAAAAACTAAATGCTTTTCGTGGCTACTGTGAAAGCTTTGCAGTCCCGTCGACCTGGTACCATCTCCAAAATATTCCTTCCCAAGCCATTGGTGTCTGGCTTTCAAGTTTGCAAAAAAAAGCTGAATAAATTTAAGTATTTAATTACCATAGCTATTATCCAAGCATCTTAAATCCAAAAGATTGATTGTTACTTAAGTGGACTTTCAATGAAAAATTATTTAATAATAAAATAATTTAAATAGCAGAACTTTAATGAATCAAACTTCTTGAAATTTTCCGATCTTTTGTATTTCTTTGAAATATTCGTTCATCAATAATCAATTCAAAAACATCACTTTTAATATAAACAACATTAAAATTAACATTTAGCGTATTATATTTAAGATTATAGAAACGCGGTAAAATTTAAAAATTAATTAACGCTGAACTTTTAAATATTGCAATGACAGCACAACATCATTGTGACGACAATGATTTTCAAAGACAATGTATCGGACAAAACTGTTATAGTTTTCAACAATATTGGACATCTGCCTCTTTTGCTGCCTACTTCACTACAAATATTTGTACATATAGCGGTTATACTTATGTATTTGTTAGTGTTACTTGAAATACGACATTCTTAGAAAGGCTTAATTCAATAGACTGTAAAGAGAGGAATGAAAACAAGCCAACAAATGATTATAAAATCAAGATATCAGAAAGTGCTAAATATAAGCAGCTGTTTTTTATAGTATTTGCAAACTTGCGTTTACGAGCACATAGGAGTCGTCCATTTCTGCCTTAAAATAAAATATCAGTTCAAAACGCGACGTATAAATGTAAGCAATAAATTAATAATAATCATAATGATGATTTTTTAATTTTTAAAAGTAGCAATTTTTGGCGTTATTTGCTACGGTAGTCTCTTTCTGGTTGGGTGTTTTATTGGTTTCTCCTCTTATTCATTTATGCATGCAAAAGTTTAGTAAAGTTATTATAGGTAAGGAGTATGTGTATTTAAACAAAAATTAAAGGTGTTAAAGATATTATTTTTAATGTATTACAGTGCATAGTGCAAACAGTTCTTTGAGGTCTTCTTAATTGTGACAATGTTTAATGTTATATAAAAGATAGGAACAATCTCAAATTTATGACTTCAAACGGTATCGGATGTCTAATTAACTGGCTAAAATCCTGTGTACAAGAGCATGTAATAAACTGATAAATTTTTACGATATAATTTTTGTTTAAAAGCAATACGGCTGTTGATAAAAACAATGAAGGAGGAAGTAACTTATTCCATTGCTCATATGGTTCACAAAAACAATAAGTATTACAATATAAAAATAAACACTCCAAAAAAACATACGAGTTGTTAAAAGTAAAATTAAGCAATAAGTTTATTGAAAATGTTAATGACTTTAAATATTTAGGTTTATTGTTAAATGATACGTTAAGTTTTAGTAGCAGAGATGGACATTTCAACCATGCACCCTTCCATCCCTCCATCTTTTAAAATTTTTTTTCGTCCCTCGCTCTACACCCCTCCAGCTGCGTAAAAAAATTAGGCCCTTCCATCCACCCCTCCGTCAAGCACCTCAATAACCATAGCCCCTCCATTCACCCCTCCATCCAACATCTCGATAATCTTAACCCCTCCATCCATCCCTCCATCAAAAATCAGTTAATTGGAGCAAAAACAACACTTTTGACCAGATATAGAGCTAATGTGTGCCAATTTTGGGCAAAATAACGCTAAAATACTGACAAAATTCAAAATTAAGCATTAAAAATACAAAAATAAGCCCAAAATTAGGTTTTATTGAGACTGCAAATCATGTCCTATTGGTATTTTATTCACCCATCCCTTCGTTTAAAAATTTCAACATTGCCCTCCCTCCACTACCCCTCCTTCTAAATTTTTTGAAACTACCCCTCCCTTCACCCTTTCATTCATAAAGCTGAAAACCCTCCCCTCACCCTCCGTCCTTCCGGCAGCCGGATGGATGGAGGGTGCCCATCTCTGTTTAGTAGTCATTTTGAAAATACATGTAAAGCAATGACACAACGAATGTACATGATAAGTCGACAAAGGAAGTTTTTTACTGCAAAATGGAAAAATATATTTTGTACTTCTTTAGTTTTAGCAAAACTTGACTATTGTCTCCCAATATGGGGAAATTTGTCAAATACCAAATTTAAGAGAGTAAATAGAATAATGTTACGATTATCTAAGCTGGTTGTGAGAGCAAAACAAAAGCATGTCAAAAATTGACAGATTAGAACAGCTTAATTGGATGTTATGCTACGAACAAGTGGATTTACACACACTTAAATATATATTCAAGCAAATTTTTAATGAAGCGCCTCTCCAAAATTTCTTTGAATATTTTCCAAGAAGAAAAGATACGGGTAGAAGTACCAGGTTAGAAAATAACTTTGAAGTTCCTATGGCTAAGACAAAAATTGGAAGATCCAGCTTCTTCTATAGGGGAATAATACTATGGAACAGCCTACCAGCAACAATAAATGAATGCAAAGGAGAATATGCATTCGAAGGAATGATCAAAATATGGATTATGGTCAAAAGGAAAAATGATGCTTTATATGCTTATATATGAAAATTTGATTGATTATAACTTCTGAATGACGAAATATTTATTTGTTTTTAATTTTATACGATAGAATAGACAGTTACATGTAAACAGATTTGTAACGATTGTTACATTTTATGTATTATGTCTCTATTGAAAAATAAATTTGGCAATATCAATATCAATATCGCAATAAATTTGGTTTATACCTTTTACTGAAATGCCAATAAAAGTTTAGATACAAAATAAAATTTACAAATGCAATCAATAAAGGCCAATATTACAACAATCATCCTTTCATGTAAGTTTTAGCAAAAAAAATTGTGTGAAGTCTCAACGCCGTTGTCCAATATTTCAATAAAATGCTGGTTTACACACAGTAGCAGATGATATTTGATGTACATAAAGAAGCGTCATTAAAAATGTCAAAGTATAGCTGTTGCTGCCATATTTGCATGAAGAGTCGAGAAAGCTGTTGGATTTGGACAAATTGACCGATGACCATTTACCCGGAAATACTTTGAATATAATGTCCAAGTTTATTATGCAAATTTGTTAATGTACCGTTATTATTTGTCTCATTTTATGTATTATTGAATGTAGACGTTTTCTCCATTCGAATGTGGAGTTTTCCGTCGACTCATGTCCAAATAGCGACATCCTGGGCCATTCTTTTTCCGGTTGTAAACGTTCATGTGACAACTTCCTGCAGCAATGCAGCAAAGTTGAATATTTTCGAAGTAGTATAAATAGAGGTCCAGGATTGTCAATCATCATTAGTTGGTTGCGGAAGCTTGTTCTCTCAAGATCTTCCCAGAGGTTCCACATGTCGTCTATCTTGTGCGCTTATTTTATGCTAAATAAATTCAAGTCTTTTTTCCTTAATATTTTTGTCGTTTGTCCCTTGTTATTTGTTTCATTCGTCATATAATTCTGGAACTCTTTGCCTACATAGTTACTAGAACACGTACATGGAAGAAACATAGTTTCTGTATATTATCACATACGAGTTCTTTTAAGAGCTGTCGAAAAGCGGCGGTAATAATAGCATAATAGAATTGAAAACAATAATAAAAGGAATAAATACATTGCATCATTTAAAATTTTTATAAATATTTATTTGAATTTTGTGATTAAGAAAATAATCGAAGTCAGAGACACATTTAACTTTTAACTGCTTAAAGTTAAATTTAATAAAGAGCATAGAAAATATGAAAATTTACTGCTGAAAAGAATGCATTTAATATATTCAAATCCAAAACGGTTCGCAGTTTTAAGCCCAAATTTGAATCGACCAACTTTCACAACTTATCGTGAGAATATCTGCATTAATAAAATTTCCATATATAAGTAACAAAAAAGTTCTTCATGTTTTTTGCATATCTTTGTCATATTTTGTGACTTAAAAATCCCATTCGAAGCTTACTTTTTCCCCATTGAAATATAATTATAAATATTTGATTAAAATGGGACTGAATCACTGCCCCTTTTACCAGACTAATTTTAAAATTATTTTTACGCTAATTCAAATTTGATTGTTCGCAAATTATTTGCATAAAATATAACGATTTAGATTACTTCTGGATAAAAATAAATCATCGTTTAATTTTTGTTTCTAGCAAAAAAACATTCAGTTAGTACATTTTCTTCGGCGTCTTTCAAGTTCACAACCTTCTTTGAAGAGACCATCGTATGTGTAGAGATCAAATGGACTTCAGTCTTTTGATACCGTTAATACCCACCTGAACATTTGGACAGTTGGGATTCATGTTAGTTTTTTAAAAAGCCGTTTTACTTGAACAATTAATCTGCTTTTTTATTATGATATGCTTTAAAAATATTGATTGAAGCTGCATCACCTTGTATATATACCTCCGCAATGCAAGAAAAATCCGGCTAGAAGCCCTAAACAAAATAAATTAAAGGGTGCTTTCATAAGAGGATGATGCCAGGGACAAGCAAATGCATAATTTGCATAATTTTGCATAATGGATCTGAGACTAAGATTGTTGAGCCGGAATAAAATAAAACGGTATGACGATTTCAAAAATATAATTTACAAAATTTGATTTTGCATAATCCGGAAAAAAGTCGCATAATTTTGCATAATCGAGGCCTTTGCGTCAAACATGGTTGTAGGCAAGTTTTACACCATTTAACAGTCGAAGCTTGATATAGTGAACACGCAGGAGCAAGTCGAAATCTGTCCACTATAGCTATTGTCAACTATACATATAGTAGACATGTCCACTATAAAGACATAATAAAAATATTTTGTCTGTTCTTTCCATCAACTGATACTTTTGAGGAATTCTGCTCAGTGTTCCACTAGATTTGGTAATTTTATGAGCTTGCGATATTTTCCTTATGAACTACCTTATTTCCTATTTTTCTTTTCTGTAGCCGAATCTGGTGAATGTGGTTTTAGTGTGCAAACATAGACGGCGTAGTATTCAGTCAAAAAAATTTTGTTCCTAAAGACACCCAATTTCTTGTTTTTGTAGAGTACATTCTTTTAAGTTCATATCCTTTCTTCCTGAAGTATTTGGTTCATTGTTTTTCTTGTTCCAGGTGAATGAGCTCACGAAATGGAAGAAATAGTGTTACCTATTTACAAGGAGACAAACATTTCAAATATAACTATTAATATTATTGATCATTATCGTTATATTTGCGGCCTACAGATCATATCTCCTTGAAAAACGGTACACATCAACGTTTTGAACATATGATGTATCACTTGAACGCAATGAACATCCATCACAGCGCGGTGGCTAGAATTTCTATCTCTAGTGGCCGAGGTATGGGGTTCGAATAGCAAATATTTAACAAAAAGAGTGTGCATTCTAGAGAAGTATATTGGTTGAGCAGATTGTGGTGAGATTGTATGGTACGGGACATGTTCACTATCAATCGAGTACTCCTGTGGGACAGTAGCAGCACCTTTGGATGGTGGATGTCTGGACCTTTGTACTAATCTCCGTTAATTTTCTGCTCTTTGTGTGATTTTCAATGATATTAGTTTATCAATAGCTTCTGTCAAATTTGCATACTCTAAAGTGTATATGGTGAGTGCGCAAAAAACCCTACTGAGGTTAGTCGCCTGGGCCCATTTGAATATTATTCAAATCGGTTCCCGCCACAGATACAAACATAGATACATACATCACTTGAACGCAGTGAAAGTTCTCTGACAAGAACAAATTTTTACTATGTATTTATCAATTATTACTGCAAATATCAAAATATTTTTCTTTTAATTAAATGTTAGATTCCTCTTGCTTTTTTTATGCAAATGGACGGCGATTGCTGTTTTCACGCCGAGTAATTGGAAAATGTATAACACAAAGACTATTAAATCGCCAATTTGGTCACGATGTAACAGTTAGAATATTAAGTAGAAATAGTATGCTTATAAGACTGAAAAATTTACATTTAATTGCTTATTAAAGTGTAACAATAAGCATTTTTTCTTTAATTCTTAAAACCATTCACCGATCCGTGCATACTTCCATTGAATTTTCATCTGGTGATATGGAAAATACCAGGTTATTATTTTGATGGGGAATAACATACATTTTGAAGCTTTGTCTTTCATCACGGTGTGCAAATTATTTTATTTTTCTCTCTATTAAGTCACACAATAACGAATAAACACCGGAAAAGGATTAACTATACATAATATAATCAAGATATTGAAACAATCTCAGATAATGTGTATGGGTAGGGAGTCATCCATTGTTAGAAATGTTCGTTGCCTATTAATCCGATTGAAGGATTATTTCAAAAAAGATTTGGAAAATATTAGGTCATCAAAAAATTCTGAACTTTATGTACATCAAAGCTTATGAAATTGAAAATAAATCAAAAACAGACAGACCGAAGCTGCAAAAACATTCTCAGGTTGTCCGAATCAAGTCAAAGTCTTAAGTTTCCCGTACTAAGAATTATGGAGTCCATGAAAAACCTTTTCATTTAACACTTGGTTGAACTCTAATTGCAACAATCTATTGAATTATAAATGATACGACATGAATTAAAATGCTGATATATTTCACAACCGATTATGAAGTTCCGAGTGCCAAATTAGAACCTCAGTGTAGACAGATGGAAGCCGAGTTGTATTTCAGCTAGAAATAAATATGAAATCAATATAAGCTATTGACGGAAAATTTCTAATGAAAATATCTGTAGAACATAAAAACGATCTCGAGCGGAAGAATTTGACATTTATTAAACATTCCATTTAAACAATATTAAACCGATAGTCCACTCAAATTAGATTCATTTTGGATGGAATATATACTTGCAAAATAAGCATAAAGGAAGCTTAAGGTCAACTTAATGACTTTTAAACAGTTAAACTCAAACAAGCTTGATAATGTACTATAAACGAACTAACATTATTGATTTCTCAAATATAAAATATTGTAATAACATCCTGAATTATTGTCCTCGACTATTTTACGATTTTTCAAATAAATTTATATATTTTATTACTAAGTTCATGGACCTCAGTATTTTGTTCCACAGTAATCATGGATGAATGTTTCAAGTATGGACACATGATCCCGTTAACTTTGGCTTTTGTAAGATTCACTGATTAGTTAATCAATAATTTATACTCTGATGCAAATTTTAGTTTTAAGCATGTATATTTGCTGCTCGCCTTTCTTTCCTTTGCACCGTCCATTTTTGTTTACAAAGATGAATTTGTCGAGTTTTCGATTGATTAATTGAGATTAACTTTGTCGAAATTTCTAACACTCAGATTACTCAAATATTCTCAGTGCAGTAGACGTTTAAAGTATGTTCTTTAGTAAGTTTTCGTAGATTAATGCATTGGCGCTTAAGTTAAGCACAAAATGTTTTTGCACAAAAATAATTACTCCTTAAGGCAGATAATAATGTTAAATTAGAGGGCATTATATAGGTTGGAAACTGCAGGAGAGATTGGAGTAGGAAGTAGAAAGGTTTAAAGTTATAATGCAAAATAAGTTATGATGATCTATGATGAAGCCAACATTGAAAAGTTAGCGCTTGCACTCGTTTAGTAGACAGTGAGTACGAATTCAAGTATTTTGGGTTTCTCTACTTTAGATATTTTGTTTATTTCAATTTACATTTGTTCTATTTTTGTAGCAAGAATATCAGCACCAAGCGAATTAAATAAACGCAGAATGTCATCTTAAACGTATTTGCCGTACAAACAGATAAATGCCATGCTCCACCATCAGAATCTAGACATTTGACTTTTTCCACTTTTTACTATTAACAATATCTGATATTGAATAGAATAATATTTCCAGACATTGAAGGAATAGGATAGGAATGCTATTAACATACACAAAATAACTTACTAATAAATTCCCAAAGCATCTATTAGCTTGGTATTTACTAATTAAACGAATGCAACTTCTCGTTTAAAATCCTCAGCATAGCATTCTTCCCTTTTCAAGTAGTTAATTGTAAATGGCAATGAATGCACATTGAAATTTATTCAAATAAGAACGTCGTAAACCTAAGCGGCAATTTTTTTAGAAATTTCAATCATTTAAACTTTGTTACTGAACAGATAGATAACACAAAATAATTCGTTTTGAATAAGAATTATTGGAGTGAATACATATTGACAACTAGCTAGTTTAAAGGTTAAAAGCTCAGGTTTGAACCAAAATTATGTACAACAAAAATAAGATGTAAATCTGAAAGCTTTTTAATAATTTATTCAACAGTTATGCATGCTTCCGCCATCCGCAACACTTACGATGGAACACCGGAAGGTGTTCCCGAAATATCGGCTTCTAATTTTTTACAGTCGATAGGTCCTATCGAGATAACTTCCCCTGATAAGTCTCGTCTCTCCATGGCGGGTCGTCGCGAAAAAATTTGAAAAAACGTTTTCTGAGAAATTTTTTCTCGAAAATCCTTATGGCATTTAACATGGGAAAATGAA
>JAQFYG010002929.1:0-13477 GCA_034694325.1 Entomobrya corticalis
ATATTCTGTAAGTCATGTTCGATATTGGTTTTGAGAGTATTCAGATTATTTATTTTGTCGGCATTGTAAACAGTACTTTAGAAGAAGAACAAGAGGAATAACTTTGTTCGTTGAAGAGTGACTCGTTTTTTCCTTCGTTCATATTCTCTTTCAGGTTTGTAGTCGAGGGCCAGAAGAGCTAAAGCTAAAGTCGAAGTATTTTTTTGTGAACAGAAAATACTCTACAACTACAAGTTGTAGAGTGTAGAGACGTTCAATGTTGGGAATGTAAAGGGAATCTCTTCATTTCTCTTTAGAACATGAAGTAACAGAAAATGTTTGCTTCTTCTCTCGTGTTCGTCGTAGTAGTTTTTGTTCCTTGTGACAAATATTATACGGATTTCTCCTACTTTTTTTTACTAACAAGCAGTTCAGATTCAGAACTAATAGTTTTTTAGATTCCCTTCACGTTTCCATTTTATCATTGTAACTTCATGAAAAAATATTATGAATGACTCCATCTCCATCGTCTCTATCGTCCCATAAAATTGGGAGAATCTTCATGACAAAAATATATATATTTTTGTGCCCCTTAAACTTTATCTTTAACTGAAAATTGACCTTTTCCAGGAAACAAAATAAAATGAAATTTAGATTTTCAATTTGAAATTCAAAGTGATATCATAATAGAATGACAATTCAATCTAATAAATATTTTTTCCGAGATTCCAGGTTTAAAAAAATTCAAACTTTTAAGAAAATATTTAAACAAAGAATAAAAATAAACCTTGAATTAAATCTCTTTTCATTTTCATTTCTTCAAAAATAAATCCAAAAAAACTCTCCATTTTATTTCTGAACAAAGACAATAAAGAAATCCCAGTAAAAACCTCGCTCGGTGTGCACAGGTGATGGATAATTTAAGTCGAATTCACTTTTTTTTCTCAGGTAAGTAAGTATAAACTTACCTGAGACCTGAGACCATAATGTTTATACGAACACCTTTAATCAAAGCATACCTACAACCTACTTGAACCTACCTCTCAAAGAAAAAAAAGAGGCACAGAAAAGACCTTAGAACATGGCTAGGATTTTCCTTTTACCATAATAATAGGTATCACAATACATTTAAGTTTTTGGCATAACCATCCACCATATATTTTCCCTGTCCTGTGGCTTCTCCTTTTTTCCTCCAGCTCTCCACCATAATAATAATTTACAACAAACGAAGATAATAATACCTACAATGCTAAAGCTAAACAACTAATAAAAGTACACAGTGACTGGAGCGGAGACCGGGACCGGACTTGATCATGATCATAAGTACAAGAAAAATACAGCCTGGAGCTAAAAAAACGAAAAGAAAGACGAAGGGATATTCAATATATTGCTATTATAGTGGCGTTGAGTATGTTAAGCATTGTTACATTTTAACATTGAAAAAATACAACAATGCATTATATATTTCCCTTTTTACACATATTTTTCTCTCTACTTTTTTTCAAGAATAATAAAAAAAAAATAGTACAATAGAAAATGTCTTAGAGTAGCTTCCTTTCTTCTTATAATATATTATATACTGCATTGTTTAGAGGTGATACGATGAAAATAAAAAATAAGAGTGAAATAGAAACAATGACGAAACAAAGCAGAAAAAATCACGGCATACACTATGTTTTCATTCAGATGGACTTTATTTCTTTAAGGCAGATTTTTTTAGGCCGTTAAGAGGATTTCTTAAATAAACACACATTCCTTTACATGAGCAGAGAACCCATGCAGGTTGTTTTTTTTTTCAGGTAGCTTTTGGCTCCTATTGTTTTTCTCATTGTTACAAAGAAGACGTCATCATCATGAGCATATTATCGTTACGCTTGTATAACTTTCACAGGTGTACAGTCTATAAAAACAGTGTAAATAACGAATAATAATAAATTTTCAAAAGGGTAAAAATCAATCCATATTGTCTCATGTCTCATTATTTATTTAAATATTTCACACTACCATGTAGAGAGAGAGAGATAGAGCATGATATTTATATCCACTTTAAAAGCAAATATATAAAAATATTCCATAAAACTGTCAGTTCTTCTTAGAACTTTGGAGAAAACTTGGCTTTATGTGGTCAGTAGTAATGGTCACTACCGTTGTTGCAACGGAAAAAAAGTAAGAGAATATAGTTAGTTATATGACAATGACCTTGTCTTTGTCTCCTACTACAATGTTAACAAAATATCCATGCCAAATAAATGTGTAACATATATATATTTTCAAGTGGAGCTAAAGCCAAAGCTAAACCCTTTCCATGTTCACCTGTACTTTACCTACCTGTGTTTTTGAGTACGAGTACTACTTGTATTTGAGTAGTTTGGATTTAGGAGTGGATTAAACGCCTAAGTATCCAACTAAAGCCCTTTTACATTCTCGTAGTAATAAAATAGAGCAAAAAATATAAACTTGCATGCTTTCTAGTAGAAGTAGGTGGAGAAGGTGGCATGATGGTTGGTGGTGGTGGTGTGGGAAGAAATTCGATATGAACAAGTGGATAGAGAAATAGAAGAAATTTAATTGAACTCACATCACAGGTATTTCCATGTACATATATTTGGTATACAACTTTTACATTAAACCGCACAGGTGAAAAACGGTTTCTTCTTCCAGAGAAGTGGTGCAAATGTAAATATTATGGATATAGTGTGTATTGTGGCTAGGAATATTTTCCTGTCTTGTCTATCCATTTCGTTGTCAAATTGTAAGGTTACCATTAATAAAAATCGATTCCCTTTTATATTTCCTTTTTGATTGTTTTCATGTAGGTTGGATGTTGGATAAAAATGAATATATGATAATAGTAAAGCAGGGAAGTGGCTCATGGTTAGATGGAGAACTGTTTGGTAATATGTAATGTTGGCTTCTTTTCTGAGGAAAACTAAGTAAATAAATTGGAATTGTGTTATATGCACGTAGTATATACAGGATATTAGGTCAACACACAATCAAAAACATTAGAATCCGGACCGTTCATTTTTGTAATGTATGAGGATATATATATATATGTTTAGATGCTAATTTTAAATGAGTTCAAGTTGAAGTTGAACAAAAGGAGAAAAACATGAAAAGGAATATTGACTTGACGAATTGAACATCAGATTGTTTGTGTAAGTTTGAGTAGTATGATGACAAAAAGGTGACGGTAATGACGAGATGGAATATTGTAAAATAGCCCGTGTATATCAAAATCAAAAATAGAATGTGTGTTTTTCAGTTTTAGGTCATCTAAATCAAATAAAAACTGATTGTGAATTTCCAAGTAGTTCTCTCTACTTCAAATAAAAAGGGTTGACAAAAAAAAAGTCAAAATATCATGGCAAAACAAATACGCACCTGTGTTCCCTACAAAATCAGTTCATAAAAAATATTAAAAACTTTATTTAATTTTGCCAAGGCAGAGCATAAATTTTTCGCAACATCTTCTAAAGTCCTAAAAGTCGGAGTCAACAATTTCAACATCTTTGTTTTGTACATACCTATTTCATGAACTACAACTTGCGACAATGTTTATTTTTATTGTTATGACATAAGTTTTACTTCTTCTTTGACACTTCCAACTTTCAACCCAATTAACTTTTCAACATTTCCTCCAGCTATTATTTTCTACGCACATATTTATTTATTCCGCCTACAAAACCAGTAACAAGTTTAACCCTTTAACATTTATACCTTTATATACATTTTTGCCAAAGGCTTGTTGCTGATTTTTTTTACGCACGTGGCATGTTTTTTTTACACTTTGCTTATTTTTCCCTACCAAAACGACTCCATTTTTATTCCTATTTATATTCCTTTTTTTGCATCATTTCACTTCATTTAACTAAACTGCTTTTTCTATGGAAAATATATCCATTTCATTTTATAGTTTCTGCACGAACGCCTGCTGCTCCTATATCAAACCGACAAGCTTAAAAAACAATAAAAAGTGGAGCAGTCAGTCAAGTACACAAACAACGAAAATAGGAGGAAATATGTGTCATCGTCCATCGTTCCCAAACAACTTCGCACTCATTCCTTTTTTGACATGGGCTATTTTTCTGTTACCGTTATATATATTTTTCCTCCAACCTCTACAACGCAACACCCACCACCTATTATTGTTATCCAGCAGAGAGCTCTAGAAAACAGAAACACGAAAAATACCGACACACACGACAGCATATTTTCTTGTAAACGTTTGTATTTTATATTATTACTTTATACTTTTTCATGGGATTTCATCCTCAACCAAAAGAAATTGTGCAATATTTGTCTTCACTTGTAAAACTTGTAATAGGCAGCAGTTACATTTGCATTTTTATATGTTCCTCCTCTTCTCATCATACCCAACTATCTTTATTTTTTGCAGAGAAAAAAACGAGAAGAAAAAGTCATCACATTCTAGTTTTTTTTTTGGGAATGGGAAAAAGGGATAAAAATGGAAGAAGCAGAAAAAATGTGTAATAAAACGTAATCTTCTTCACTTTTCCTTCTTCATTCTCATCTAGTTTTTCTTCCAATTTCTCTTATTGCCTCTATGAATAATAATAGGAGTGTATGAAGTCGGGCGTCAAAAAAAAATGATGAAAAAAGAGACACAAGATGAGTTTGAACACTTGAATGAATTCTTGGCTTTTTTTACTTCATCAAGTCGTTATACATCACACCTCTGTTCTGTCAATACGTCTAAAACCCTTTCTCTCTTAAATTATTATTTTACTTATTTATTATTATTTTCTGCTCCAATTTCCTCCTTTTTCCTGGTAAAGACTTAGATGAAGAATTTATTACAATTTCCTTTCTTCAAACAAATAAACATTAATATTTGTACTGGAATTTGTTCTATTTTCAATTATTTCCAGTGCTTTCCAAGATGAAATATTTGACTGATCAAAGATCAAATACTCCAGTTTTTCTCTTATCAAATAAGTGATATTGGTACTTGGGATTGCTGGGAATCGTTTCCAATTTAAAAGAATTGAAACACTTTCCAATTTTGGCCAAATTTTCTTCTCACAAGATCCATTGAAGAAGATTCCATACTTGATTATACGACACTTTTTTTCTGTTGTAGTCCAACAATTTTTTTCCAGGCTATTTTCTTTCAAAGTAATCGCCAAAAAGAATAGAAGTGTCAAGCAATTGCTTTTCTTTTTTCTCCTCATCTTCTTGCAGAAAATTCTTTTGCACAAAATGAAAGAAAACCGAAATGAAAACGAATCTTTTTACTCTTTCCTGCTAGCATATTACACAACTTTCACATCATTGTCTACTAGTTACTACAACAAACAGTATTATATACTGCTTAAAAAACTATAGAATTCTCCAAGATGTCTTTCAAGCGATTCTTCTAGGAACAAAGGAAATGGCAGCACATTTATGAAAAGAAGAAAAAGCAACAGACAGACAAATTTTTTGCTGTACTTTTCTGCCTTATTGACAGTGAATCAACTCATCTGCAAGAAAATACGAGAGAAGATGTTCACTGGATATTCTGGCTGATGATCATGATCACAAAAGGAAAAACTTTTCTATTGTTTCTTACATTTCCCTGCTAAATTTCGATCCAATATATATCCTTAATAATTTACAGCGTTCATTAAGATTTTCTTGGAATTACACATTTCTTATGTTGCCCTCCTTAAAATCATCGAAACCAAGCTCACCTGCCCTTATATAAAAACTTTTATTTTGTTGGTTTAACTTTGGATTTTTTTTTTTTTTTTTGCAAAATGGCAAATATCAGTCTCGAGATAATGAATCCAATTCCTTTTGCAAAGGAACCAACCAACTAACCTTATTTTCACCAATTTCACCACCAATGAAACCATCAATTTGTCCAGTCATCCAAAAACGGGAGGAAAACTGCTTGTCTGTCTATTTGATTTGGCAGAAAATGAAAGTTTTTTTTCCGCTTCTTTCTTTACATAACTCAGCCTTCAGCGTAGACAATAGACAAATAGATTGTTAGACGTGTAAAGAAACAACAAAATCAAGACATTCTCAAGATTATGGTCGAGAAAATCCTTGATCATGAGATCGACAATCAATGAAAAATTTTTGCTCGTTAAAAAAGTTTTATACAGCGAGATGGGATAAAGAAGTGCGTGGGCTACCAAGTACCAAGTACCTAAAATATTCGGCAAGAAATCCATAATAATCCAACAACTTCCAAGAAATAAAATGTATTAAGGCTAGTATGTAGGGACAGTATGAATCATAGTTGGCGTTAAAATACAATATTGTCTTCTTTCGCCAAAAAAAACTGGTAAAAAGAATGTGCAAAAGATCAACTATTTCTTAAGAACAACTTGTAATCCGCCTTTATCCACCTCCATTTCTCGTTCACGTAACAGCTCGCATTGACATTATTGCAATTGTATTAATGCCAATACCACCATAAACGTCATTTTACACACCATTTATTATATTTTACTGTATCCCTTTTTCTACTTCAATTCGCAAGAAAAAACTTATAATAAATCCAATAAAAAGTTAACTTGCTTTACAAAAAATTACAGGTAAAGCATTTTGTTTCAAATACCTGGCTAACTTTCATGGTCGGTGGTCATGCTTTCGTAACAATAATATAATCACTATGATTACATTACCACCAAGATTTACAAAAAATGGATTAAGATTAACTTAATCATATAATTCAACAAAAATCTTTTCCACTCTTCATATTTTTTTTATATAATATTTTTTCACAGCATTTCTTTAAAAAAATATCTTCAAACATCAAACACTCTTTCAAGCATCAAAACAAAGAACTTTTTCAGGTACCTAAGTAAAAACCAAAACAAAATAAGGAGGAAGTCTTCAACAACAAAAAAAGTTAGTAAGTCATTTAAACACTCTTTTTTTGCTTCTGTTGTTGTTGTTCCAAGCAAGCAAGTCCAAGTGCATCTTCATCTTATCTCATCTTCTCGCTTTTGCTCACTCTTCTGGTAAAAACTTTGCCTTAGGGACTTGTTCAACAACTCTTTATCTTTTTTCTTCAAGAAAAACCCTATCTACCTACCTAGTAAACACACATCCACTTCCACATCCATCCTTCTCTTCACGTTCATCTTCATCATCTCAACTTTGAATCCTGATCTTGATCATTCTAATATTTGTTTCTTTCTGCTGCTCTTGTTCTTGTAACGGATGGATAGACGAATGGATGCTTGCCAGCAGACGTTTTCTTTTAACAAAACACCAACAGCGCATTGCACTCATCTTCATCTACTCATTTTCTTGTTGCGTTTCCTTCCTAACTCGTACAATTATTCTACATCTATCTATTATGATCTCCGTGTGTAATTGTAATACAGACACACACACAAAAACATATAAAAAAAGTATCCTCTGTTTCTCCCTCATCTTGTTTCTTTTACAAACATTCAGACATAGAAAGTCACTATTTTTTTTGGATGCCATACAACTTACTACTAGAATATTTTTTTTACCCTTCCCCTTCTTCATTCTTCATCATCTTCTTCTCTTTGGATTTTTTTTCAATAAAAATATAGAGAGAGAGCAATGATATGATAATGGAGTGAATGGAAATGGAAGCATCCAGCCGAGTTTCAGAGATGTTCAGAGTCAGAGCTCTGGTCTTGTATTTTTTTGACTGCAGGAGGAACAGAATCCGCAGTAAAGAATAAACGTATAGATAAATGGAAGCTGAAAAAGAAAGAAAATAATTTCCAGTCAGAAAACGAGAGGCGGAGAGTACTTCTCTTCTCTACGTTTTCTCTCTCTAGAAACATGACAGAGAAGAAGAGAGTATCTTTAGTAAGTTGATAGGGAAAATAACTTGAGTGTTTGTAAAGTAAGTAGTGGCCATCATGCCGTGTAGGTCATTACACAGTACTTTTTTTTCGTTGTCATTGCAGCAGTTAGTAGAAAAAAAGTAGAGTAGCCAACACAATGAATATTATTTTTATGCTGAGCTCTCTGAAACGACGGTACAGTTAACGACAAAACGTTTTTCTTCATTTCCTTTCTGTTTTTTTCTGTAGGTTTATAGGAAATTATGTATATATATCTCTGTGAATAGTATAAAGAGATGTTATTAAAAAGGCTTTGCTTTTCATGGCAAAAGAAATATAAATGTTTTAAGTGTCTGTATTTCCATCGAGAGAAACACTTTTGCAATTATGTTGTATCAACTACTATAAAACAAATATAAAAACAGCGGTAGTTTTTGTGTAGTTTGTAGAAACACAAAATGTTTTTATAAATCCACTTGAGTACTTTTTTGTCACTCTTTTTACTCTTGTTTTGTAACCTAAATACTTGGATGGCATTTTATTGTTTTATTTCTGAGTAATTTTGTATGCATTGCAGCGTTGGAAGTTGGAAGTTGGGAAATGGAGCTATTTTAGCATAGGAAATTGCAGTGATGATGATGATCCCTTTTTATCTTCTCCCCAGAATTCCATTCCAATTGTGAAAATTAATCAACTGAATGAAAAATATAAATAAATGTATGGAGTAGTATGTACTTAAGTGGTATGTGTCTTTTGTCGCTTTATGTCGTCACCTTGGACCAGTTGCTATTTTTATGTTGTCGACAAAAAATAAAAATAAACAAACTGTTCACCTGAAAAATGTTTACATAATAAAAAATTATTTGTTTTTCAAGCGACCTTGAAAATGTCGTTCAATTTTCGACTTCCTTTTAAACCAAATTCTTATTTTCTTATTACTTAACTTGAAAAGAAAAATATGCATCATCATTCTCCAGAGAGAATATAAATATGTTTTATATTTCCCCTCTTCTTATCTTAAATATTTAGGCCAGTCCCATTATAACACATTAAATTTGATCCCCTTATCGAAATAATTTTTTTCATCCAGCGGACGTATTTCTACAAAAGAACAAGTCATCTTTGTTATTTTTATCCACATTTTTATATGTAGATAAGTGGTGACCCTATAAAACAATTTCTACTAAAAAAACTCGTTACTCAACTTATACATTTTATCTGGTCGTCACAGTCACGATGATCATGACGGACAAGGACTTAAACAGACTGACATACAGCGAGAGAATGACTGGATTACAGTCAAGTTTGATAGAAGAGCGGAGCTTGCTTGGACCAGACAACTTTTTTTTATTACTGTTATTATTACAAACCACTTTACTCACTCGACTTTGTTGTTTCCTCTTTCCATCATCTCCCTCCATCATCATCTATCCAGCTATTTAAGCAATATTATAGCTAACTTGACTGACCAATCAACCGATTCATGTAGTGTATATTTTGTTCAAGTTGAAGGTAGTATAACTTGTTGTAAGTGAATTACCACAACAGATATTATTTTTATGTATGTATTCCCAAACAGGAAATGGCTATCCGTCATGGCTCCTTTATTTTTTCATCATCTCCTCTACAATATCCGTTTAGATAGATTTCATTATTTCTTGTGAGATCATTCCTGTTTTCTTGGAATTCCTTTCATCAAAGAAAAAAAGATGTACATTTTAAATACCAACGTACTAATCTAGATAATAAGTTTAGCATACGCATCATCTAGAAATACCAGTCTTAAAAAAAGAACTTGACTTGAGTCATTAAACCACACCGGAAAAAATATATCTTGTATCAACCAAGTATCCATACATATTTTTTCAACCCTTTTTATACCTTTTTTCCGTGCTAAGTGGTTCTTCTCCATCTTCCCCGTTTTTCAACAATAGCCACAAAAAGAACAGACAGATAATAATAATAATATTAGTACCACCAAACTGCCCAACTAACTATTCTAGAAACAAACGAGGAAAAAAAACAAGAGAAGCCCAGAAAGTCATGTTAAAACTCTTTTACTAACAGTGGCACATTTTTCACGTTTGTAGTAGTTTTTTTAGTGTGATGTTAAATGTGAAGTTGGTAGTATGCCGGAGGGAACGTTTTACAAAAAAAAGTGTAATCGTTGCCATGTAGCTTGCCATGTAACAATGACGATCATGTTGATGCTCATGATGTTTCACCTCTCTAGGAACAAAACGAACAAAGTAGAAATTTTTTGAAAAGAAGAAGAGAGAGCTTTAAAATTGCTACAATTTTTTTTAAAGGGTCCTCCAAGCCACATTATTATATATTTGTGTGTTCTCTCTAGAAAGAAAACGTTCCCTTGGTTTCCATGAAAAAAGCACGTAGGTACTATCATAGGTTTGTTCATTGTACTTTGTAACAACCACCTTTACACGGAATGGACTTTAGTCATGATCATCATTTATTTTTCCAGGGGAAAACTCTCTCTTTTTTTGTTATTTTTGTTGAAGGTACGTATTTTTGACTGGAGAAGATCTATATTTTTTGGAAGGGAACAAAGAACATTGAACTGACATACTACATGTTACAAATCTTCATATGCAAGTATATATTTTAGCGAGGGAAGGAGCAATAAACTGACATGGAAATGATCTCTTTTTTTGAGAAGGAAGGAAGGAAAAAAGAGAGATTGAAGTTGAAGATATCAAGTCATTCACATATATATTTTTTTTCTTCTGAAAAGTTTTTTATAATGGATAGGTGGTGGTAAATGTTGAATTGTTAAAGTTAAAGATGAGTAGGTATCTTGGTAACATGACATTTTACAAGCTTGTTTGAGTTGTTTGTACTTTAAACTGTATAGAATATTTTTTTCATTTTTAGCTAGAAATTTCAATTGAAGCTAATCACCTATTTTAAAATGAACATCATAATCATCATCAGTTTTTTATGAAGCAGCATGATCTTGAAAAAAAAGAAGCTCTATTTTTTACATCACAATTATTATTATTACCATAATAATCATGTATAAAAAGAGAAAAGTTGAAGAAGAAGTTAACGTTTTACTGTCATTATGATTATTACTATTATTTCCCATTTAAACCATCACCTTCATCATCATCTTGTCATAGTCATCAGTGATCATTACTTCCACCTTCTGTTCACGGATCAAGTTCAAACTGACTTTTTCGGAACAAAAAGAAATGGTAATAGGTAATGAGTATAATGACTTGACTTTGTTGATGATAATGCACGTCATTGCAGATTGCACTCATCCTCACTGACGTGTTTTATGAAAAACATCTCGTTCTAATAAATCAAAACAAATCTTATCAGTTTTTTAAAATGTGACAAATTTGAATATTAAGTGACTTTCTTCATATAAATGTGAAATGGCTTAAACTTTAAATAGATCGGATATTGTACATTTGCCTTTGCCTGCCAAGTAGATAATCTTCTCAATTGAAACATTTTACACAAGTTTATCAGAATACTCATTAAATTTATCCAATTCAACAACTAAACAAATAATAAAAACAATGCCACAATTGTATTAAAAAATGGTCTGTTAATAAAGGATAAGGATGTTATCATAAGTATACCATAGCCTATCTCTTTTTTCCTATTCACAAGTCAGAAGAAGAAACACAAGTAAAATATCGGTTTCACGACCATGTAAACGCAAACAAAACATTTTTCTCACAGTTTATTTTACACGGTGAAGAAAATGGTCTTGAAATGGATTAAGATTAAGATAAGGCACTACATAAAGCATATTATCATAAAACAGCATGAGCATGCCACAAAGCCATAAGTAAATATGGATAGCATTCAAATCCAAATAATATTTGAAATCAAATCAAAAAGGAAAAAAAGTATATATTTATGAGTTATGTTGACGATGGGAAATGTGTGACAAGCAGTGTAAAAACGCATGTAAACTGTCAGTTAAAAAATATACCAGTAAAAATGCAAAATAGCTTGTCATTTAAGACAGACATTTTTACGGAAAGTCAGAATCGTTAAGGATCTTAAGGTACTTTACTACCTTTTTATAATACTCACATAAGCTCAGTATCAATTCATCAGAATATAAATTCCTTTACAATAACAATATAAACTGAAGTTTCTAAGACTTTTCTTCGCAATTTTTTTTGCAAACATCTGAATGATGAACAGCACTGCATACTGCACATAATTTTTACGATTACTATGATTTCTACTCCCAAGAAAAATAGCGTATTATTATGCCATTTTAGTACCGTTTTACTTTTTATCATCTTATCAACCATTTCATTTGCAAAAAAAGCATAGAAAGAAACCAGCATTTCCCAATCGTAAAACTGCACACAAAAAAGCATGCAAAATATCTCGAAAACGTCAAACGTTACCAATAAACAACATATATTTTTTTCCACATGCTTCCATCATTCGTCATCATCATTAATTTTTCCTCAGTACCTGTGCCGTTGTGCTCGTCATCTGCATAAAGTATTTTTTTTACCTGCAAATGACGACGGAGACGGATGCATACACATTTTTATTCAAATTATCTTAAAAACTGGTTTCTTTTTGTACTAGTTTACCCCAAACTGCACAACATATTGCATTTCTTCAACATTTCAAATTTTCAAACGATCATTTATAACTTATCTTTAAAATATATCAAAAGCGTTTTTAACCCTTTTTACCGCTTTTTCAAAACTTATTCATCAGTTTACTATGAAAAAAACAGCCGGTACTCACAGCTGACTGTTTGTTCCTGTGTGATAAATAAAGAAAGAATTTATAATAGATAATAGCAAAAAAATACATCATCATAACCAGTTCTATGAAAAAACGCTGCCGACGAAGACGCCGACGACGCTGATATTTTATTTTTCTTAAAAGAAAACTATTATATCCTGTCCTTCTCTAAAGATGATCACCATTTTTCTTTTGTTCTTATTCAACCAGTGAACCACGCACGTTTCTTCTTGAGAAACTCTCAAACAAACAACAATTCTACCGCTTTTCCTTAAGCCGACTTTATATTCTTAGTTTTTTTTCTTTAGAAAATAAAACTTTTTTTTGTTTTTTGTCTTTAGACACTTTAGTTTTATAATACATTCTTGTTTACGGTTACAAGCTTGCACTTTGGCGTTTAAAAATCAAGTCATCATTACCATCACCACAAAACAACAATCATCATTATTATTACAATTGTCATCGTCACCGTGAAAAAAGTAGTTTTTTTGCGTGAACAAACAAAACTTTCCTCTTGAGATATTTTTATTTCAATTCCAAGTGAAAAAATAACAGGAAGAAAACTGTGTTAACGACTTTGTTAATATATAAATAAATGGTTTTGCTTTAAGTTGAAATCATAGTCAATTAAAATTGATGATGATATGATGTTGAGTAAGTAGTATGTTTACTTTTATAGAAAAAAACGGTAAAAAAAGTGTTATTGCTTTTTTATGACCACCTCTTTTATATTTTTTTCAGAATACTTGAATGCTTAAATAAACCATTTTTTAAATGGTTTGAACAGGAATAACAACACCATTTAAATGCCAATTTACTTTGCATGAAGAGTATCAAAATAACAATTATACTTTTATAGGTTTCTTCCCCACATTTTCAATTTCTAGTTTCCTTCAAAACCCAGAATCCCAATAAAATATTTTTTCTAACAAAAAATGCGTATAAAACGGTAA
>JAQFYG010002930.1:0-13476 GCA_034694325.1 Entomobrya corticalis
TATAAAATCACTCTTCTCTATCTAAATTATTAAAACACATTTTTTCTTGATAGTTCTACATCATTCATTGATTTATTACATTATGTTTTCTCCCTACTACTAGCTGATCTTAGAAATGCACATCAATAGGGTGTCCCAGGCACACGAAGTTTACATAGCTGTAGGTGAAGTGTTGCTGCCATTATTTTGATACCCATGAACGACTCGGCATCTGTCGAAAATTATTGGTTTTCATCAAAACGGCGAAACGATCAAATGTTTTCGTTCCTACCTTTTGGATTGATTTACCTTTCCTATCGATGATGAGGTGCATATACCATTCGAAACGATAAAAAGTTATATTCATTTGCATCTTGTTTAGACATTATTTGCACACCATACAATTACATACAATTGATAAATTCTGCATCATTATCTGTTGCATATCACCTCATTAATAGTTAGCAGCCTTGTTATTACTAGAATCTCTGTGAAAACAGGTATTCTGTAACATAAATACTCTATTCGTAAGTATATGCATACATATAAAAATATTTGTAGTTGCCTTATATATATTCTTTGCGAGTGAGCACCCAAATATATTATTAGGAGATATAACCAGAAGAATTTCTGCCATTATTGTACTACAGCTCCTAACCTAGCATAATCCAAGTATTATTTTTGCTGAGTCTGTAAACATTCTATAAAATCATTGAAAATATTTAATCCAATTTTATATTATCCATGCGATTATAGTAGGAATATGAAGTAGAGAACTAAGCAAACTTTAATTGCATGTTACCTAAATGCTTGTATAAATTGAAGACACTTAAAAAGAGTTAGTCATCATCAACGTTTACAAAATATTAAAAACAAAAGAGAGAAATATTATGCATGTGTAAGCACATATTATATTTTAAATCGTTGCGTTGCGTAAATCCAGAAATAATATTCTTCTACTTGTTCTGCGCTTGGGGAGGAGCGTCACATTTTCTTACGCATGAATTTCTGAAGGCTAAAAATGAGTATGCCATTTATGAAGTGTAGATTTACTTGAATTAGGTAGGTATATGCGTACATGTTTTACTAAACTGAATAATATATGTACTTTTATTCTAAAAATATGAATTCATTAATAATTTTTATCTATATTTTAAAGTTATTACATAGTTTCAGTATATTTCATACGACACAGAACGCTCTAAATTTACTACATTTGAACAAATAGTACGATTCTTCTTCTTTGGCAACCTCATTTAAATTTTTTGAGTGCATTTTTATGTCCTGATTTCGAATAGATTATGAATTTAAGTAAAACGTTTGCTCTTGTAATTTATTTACACTATTTCTTGCTCTGTTGTCTGCGAGGAAGCGCATGAAAACAGAAAAGGAAAAAAGACAGAAACGGATGTAAGTGGGTAATTCAAGTAATGGCTTTAATGACTTGTTAATGTTATTTCGAACTATGTTTTGCAAAAGCTCGTACCTAGTGTTGTCTGTCGATGAGAAGAAATATGGAAAGCAAATTATAATTGAGCAAAAACTTTGTACAACATTTTGAACTTCCACTTGTATAAACAAAATGTTTTTCACACACACTTTATGGTAACATAATGCACGTATTAATAGCATCGTTTGTGTTGATGATGACCATTTTACAAATTAATATTTTCCTTTGGTGCATGAAGAGACATTGCATTTTTTATCTTATTCTCATAAAAAACTCTATACAGTTCCCATCTTCGTGCTACAATAGGTTGCTTTTAGTTTAGGTACTATATACATAGTATTATTATGGTTGGTGTATTTGACATAATATTATACACAAATTCGGCTCTTGAAAACATTTATTATAAAACTTTTGGTATTGTAAAAACTAAATTATGGCTTAAAATTGAGTAACTTGTATAAATCCATGTAAATCATGCAATAGAAACACATTTTAAAACAGTAGAAACAGTCTCGTAAATTGCTAAAATAAAAATATTAATGTCAGCAGAATGTATTTTTTAATTTTTCAATTAGTAAATGTATATCATAGAGTTGTAAATAGGAAAAGTCTATATAAGCATTTATTATCTTTATTATACTTTCAATCATATATGTAACAATTATTTTGTTTAAATTGTAGTTAAATATTGGCATATTATTTTAATACGTTTCATCTACTAAGCAGAATATCGGCGAATTTTGATGGCGTAATTGTTGGAATACACGCATAATTTATTATTGTCCTAAATTAATAGCATATTTTACTTGACGTATATCGAATAATATAGGGCAACGCAAAGGATGCTGCTGCGAGAAACAATTCAATGCATGTTTTCATATATTGACTTAATGACGTGCGCATACTAAATATTAAATATCGTTAAACTAATACATAAACAAGTACAGTCGACACTTTACTAGAAATAACGGATGAATTAGTACATAATAAAAATTAATTAATTAGTCAGGTTATACTCAAATCAACATATTCTTAGTCAATATTATTATTTTACGATAGGTACTCAATAAATGCGGGTTACTTATTGGGTCAATATCAAACAGGTTCAAGGAAAAACAATGAATTTTGACAGATAGCAAACAAAAACACAATACATATAACAGACTAAACAGACTATCAAACATTTAAAACAATTTAGCAATTTATTTTAGATTCTATAGCTTAAATTAGGTGAAAATGCTTTATTTAATAAATTAATACATTCGAAAAGTACATAAAATGTTCATTTGGTTTGGACTCATCTTAAAATTTAATTCTGCCTGCAACAAAAAAACACAACAAGTTAACTTTATATAAATGTCATTATTTTACATGCTCTTTGGATTCCCATTATGCATTCCAGACCGTCCTTGGGTTTCATTTTCACCGCATAATTTCATAGGCATACCTGAAACAAGCAAACAATAAAATCTTTTTTCGAATGATTGCCTTTTTATGTACTCATATTTTTAATAATTACAATGACATTGTTGACAAGTGTTTATACTTTGCTTCTTACAGAAATTGAATCAAGAAAAACAACACGACGACGCGAAATCGGTCAACAAACAGTGGCATTTAGTTTGAGGCACCGTTTTCTTTAGATTTTCTGAATCTGTCAGGGCAAAAAATAAATGAAATTATTTTTTAAACGATCTATTTCAAGTGATATTTCAATTTAAAAAATAAATTCTTGCAAATCAAAAGTAAAATTACATAAACCAAAGATATAAATTACAATCAGAAACTTTTCATTGTTTTTTTAATGTAAAAAATAAACTGAGCTGTGAAATCAACAAAATATACGTAAAATCAATCTCTCCAATTGCAATATATATTTAAATAAATACTAGAAATACGCACCAATACCATTTTTCTCTTAAAATAAATCTTTTTGTGTAAAAGCAGCGTTTCCATTTAAAATCTTCAAGCTGAATTCGTTAGGGAACCCAGTTAGCTCTTCTTCTGCAACCACTGCATCCACTCCTCCATCCATCACCGCCTCTTTACCCGGTGCATTCTCCACGTTGAGTGAGATCCAAAAGATGAATTCCAAGTTCATTGACAGCATGCTTCCAAAGTATGGTCAGGGGGATGCAGGAGGCGTGGGAGGGAACTCCGCAGTCAACTACTCCTCAGCAGTGGCAGCAGCAGCCCGAATGTATCCATACGTGTCCATGGGTCAGCAGTCTCCATTTGCAGCAGCAGCAGCCGCTGCTGCTGTGGCTGCAGGAGGATTGGGCGGCGTGGGATTCGGCAGCCCTTTAGGGGCAGGAGGTGATAATGACAAGTCAGTTCGTTACAATTCTGCTACTTCTGTTGCTGACTCTATGGTCAACTATACATTGGCAGCTAACGCAGCCGCGGGTCATAATTCGGCGGCAGCCGCCGCGGGGATCGCAGCCGCAGCCCAGTTCTATCACCAGGCCGCAGTAGCAGCTTCCGGTGGTGACCATCTTGGCAATCAGTGTACCCAGGGCGCCCAGGGACTACCAGACCTTCCCAGATATCCATGGATGGCAATTCCAGGTAAGACAACATTATGTCTAACCTTTCCCCTAAAAATAATAAAATATAGCATAGCATTGCATCAATCTCATCATTCTTAAAAAAGGCAGTTTATTTCTAAACGTTAATTACGTTCAGCTTTCCAAAATCCAAAAATATTACACACTTTTGGTTGAAACTCATCTTTAAAATTAGTTTTCAAAAGAAAAAAAAACTTTAATTTTCTCAAACTTTCCAAGGCTTCATTGAATAAACGATTATGGCAAAAGTCATTACGACGGAAGTGCTGCGTCGAAGAATCCATTACTTTTTTTCCATGCATGGTTCTTATATTATTAGAAAGCAGTATAGAATACTGGGAGATGTTGGCAATGATGATGCCTCCACATTTTCAACTTTCATCGACATAATACATACTCCTACTGCAAACACGTTCGTTTCATTCATTCATCGACAAAACCATTGTAAAAGAAAAGATATCAAGTTAAATGTGGGGATAAATTCACCATTCTGGAAGCATGACACACCCTATAATGTTCATAATAAGTGAGTTTTCTACTTTCTTTCAGAACACAACGATATCTCGATATAATAATGCGTTCGTATATTTTGCTACACGACGAGCTTTTTTTTCTTTTGGCTTCAACTTTAGTTTTGCTTATAACTGCCACAACGACTAGAGAGAGAAGGAGAGAGGGAACATGCTGCCTCGGCTGTTATGGTGTTGCTGCCACTGCTCCTTCCATATTATTATTATTGCTATTATTATTATTACTGTGCTTTTCTCTCTTCTTTTTCTCTCGCGTTATATTCCCTATGACGCCATATACAACTCCGTTATATACTGTTACTGCCGCACTTTCCATTTTCATCTGTGTGCTGAGAAAGCGAGTGGAAGCACCGTGAACGAGTGAAGCCATAGCCGTAACAGTAGCACAATCACCAGCCATTCTATTACTAATACACAATAATGGTACTTATGTACTACTTGTACTACGTATAATAACACTCGTCATTCCAAGGCAGCCAGAAAAGGGAACGAAGGAGCTTTTACACTTTTTTCTTCTTCGTTTTTTACCTATGCTTCTCCGATGCTACGGCTGATGATGGTGTGTAGTAGTAGTCCGTTATTATTATTATGTTACATAAATGTACCTATCTAGAGGAATATAGTGTGCTGGAGTGGTAGTGCTAGAGAGCACTAAAAATAATAATAGTAATTCTGAAGCTGGAGTAATGCCCGAGAAAGTAAATGGCCCCTTTCTACGAGTAGTAGTAGTGCTGGTTCTGCCATTTCGTTCATAAGTACTTCAGGATGCTTTCAGCATAGGAGCATTTTATATGGCAGTTTTGATGATGCTTTTGCATCACCGTAAAATAGCATGGAAAACGCGCTCTGCATTTGCTACCATTATTACACTTGCACCACCATCATTGTAGCTAGTGAAAACCATCATCATATCATAGTCATCATATAATTTTACACGTACGTCTTACCACCACCGTTTTCTTTTCTGTCTGTATACACGATTATAACAGTCAGTGGAAGCTCGTGTTGTTTTTTCAGTTTTTTCTCTTTTATTTTTTTGCTGAATTTTGGAATCACACAAGCAAAAGGAAATGAATGGTGCCGGGCTGATGGGACTGCTGCGGTAACAAAGCACAACAACAGCACCAGCCAGCTAGCAGCCATTGCATTTCATAGTAATATTCATCGTTCATAGTGGCAATAGCCCTGGAAAATGGCAATATTTGTCGCCGTTAGTTCGACGGTATGTTCGTCTATTGTGTGCCCAACAGCACTTTCATTATTCTGTTTAGTAGGACTATATTGCTGCATATTACATATAGCTATCGTGTTTTATAGTGCTTTCTACAAGGGTAGTATGAGCATAATATAAATGTGTGTGAGAGTGCTTTAAGCTTCTGTAATATTCATAAATGGGCTGCCATCAGTGGTAAATAACTTGAGTAAATTAGGTTTTCCCTTATAATTTTGAATAGTCTTTATGATTATGACGAGTACTTGAAATAGCACACTCGCTTCAACAAAAACATCATTATCTCGTGCATATAAAAACTATACAGAGTAGTAATAATATCTATGCATTATTATGTATCTTTCTAGTAGCTGTTTCTACGTGCGAGTGTGTGAGCTGAGAGCAGAATATTATTATTACTACAATACAAGTAGCGCATATAAAAAATAATAGATTCATGCATGCATTCATGTCGACACAACGGTCCAAGAAGAGCAATCGGATCCTTAGAGTCCCTGGATAGAGAACATGAAACTCATATCTTTTCAAAACAGCCTACTTTAGTGGATGCTTTTTTGGTAATTTTAGCAACAAAAGCAAAAGGGAGTCATGATGCTTACTTTTTGATGCAATGTTATGTAATAAGAGATGGAGTGAATGGTGGTGGTGAACGACCATATTATGAGTATAGCAGTGACTATTATTTTTTGACAGGCTTTGCAACGTTCATGACGTTCTTTCCTTTCAACTGTTATCTTATCTTAGGAAATGAAGGCACCAACTAGCTCATTTCATTACACCACATTTTATAAAGCTATACACCCTCCAAGAGTATACGTCTTTCTATGAGCGGAGTAGTAAAATTGTTATCTTTCGTAACTTCTTTTCTATTCAGCATAGCAGTGAGGCACTATCATCACATAAATATTCCAGTAGGTTGACAAAAAGCGAGTTTAAAATATACATTTATATGGCAAGAATGTACATAATTGTACATAACTGATGATTAAACTCTGTTTGTGAAAATACACTATAAGTAAATTAAAAGCAAATGATACGAATTGGTAATGAATGGAGGAATTCCCTAACGAATTTAAAACTCCATGATGCTTACTTTCACATTTATGCAAGCAATGATGCCTGGAAATCGTCTTGTTTATAGATTCTGCAAAAAAAATCTATATCGAGTTGTTTCTTCTTGCCGGCTTTCATAACTACAAAGCACCATCCCGAATTAGCTGATGATGAAGTAGAAAAGTATTGTAAACTAGCTCACCGGGGTGCAAAACACCAAACTCACCATCAGTTAACTGACATAGTTGTAAAGAAAATAAAAGCTCCCACAATGTAGAATGAAAACAATATTATCTAGAAGCATAAAGCAAGTTCTCGGTGTAAACGGGGGAATTTGCTGAATAGCAGCAGTGACTTTTGTGTAAATACAATCCATCATATAGAAAAACTGCAGCGTTTTTTTTAAACAACCAACATATATTGAATTTATTTCATCATTTTATGGCTCCCCCAAAAGGTAGAATATTGCCTGAAAATAAATCAAGTGGAATCATCTCAAAAATATATTTTATTCTCGTTTAATCTTTGCTGTTCTTCACTGTCTGTAACTTTTATATCGAGAAAACAGATAGTGCGTACTTGTATATTATATCTTATATGATGAATGTACCTACATACTTCCTGTGCTGACTAACTGGTGGTGTGGTATGGTGGTGAGAGGGCAAAAGAGCGCTGTCTTGAAGGAAAGAATTATATTTAAACATTCGCAAGTTCAAAGGAGCACCCATATAATATTGTTCTGTTTTACTGTTGAGAGATGGATCCCTGCTGTGCTGAATGAAATCTTATGTACACATACAACAAGAAGTAAAAAGTTCCCCCTTTTTCGTCTCTTTGCTTTACTGTAGCTGATGATGGCTTGAAACGCCACGGAATTTTCATGTTTTATGCTAAAATCCTACCATTCATTCCGGAGAAAAGTACCACAAAATTCAAGTTACTGCGCCCGAAAATGTTGGCTATAACTGTGAATAAAAATGTTGTTGTATTACTAGAATGGTATGTTATATGTAACATATACTATTGCAAACAATATTTTCTTTATTTTGTGGCATATTACTTACAAACTCTACTCACTAGAGTAAAACATTCTGTCTCACCTCTTTTCGTAAATAGATGGAGTTTATGAATTTCTGTTTATTTGTATGTCATAAAACATATACGTTTAATGTCGGAGTAAACTAAAAAATCAAAGAATTGAGTCTATTTGAAGGTAGAGCAATCAGGACTAAAGAGAGGAAAAGTATTGATTAGGTAAAGTAAAAATTGCAGCATACATTTTTCAGGTATCGCTATGTCTATATGTATATGAAAGAGACTAAACCGAATAGTGATCTATTATTATTACGTACTTCTTATATGGCTTGTAGTTGTAATAAGAAAGCTCACAAAGAAGCCAAAAGAATGTGGGCCGATGTCATTATACAAGCGATGAAGAGAGGTGCTGCGAGGCCGTTAAAGCGTGGTAGTTAGTTTGTTCTTGTCCATATTTATTTATTTCATCAAAATAATTTCCATCCTTTTTCTGAGCAGATAGATAGATATTTTTTGTATCAGCTTTTACTACTACGCATTATTCACGATTTTTTTTGTTTTCATCGTGTATTTCTTTAAAATTGTCAGACAGTGGGTTAAAATCGTTGGTGAAATGATGATGATGGCTACGAGAATGGCTTTGTGTACACTATATCAATACAGTAAAAGGAGAAATGGCAGTCACCATTTGCTGGGGAAAGATGTGCGCATTGAGTAATTCTCCAATATAAAAAAGACTAGAACATGAGTTCTTATCGTTACTTTCAGTGAATTTATTTTTTCGTTCTCCTACACGTTGACGACGACGGAAAAAACCGTCTAAACTGCTATTTTGCCAATTTAATACAATAACAGATGCAGTTGAAGTGATCTATATAGACTGTTGATTTTTCTTAAGCACCAGAAAAGATTTTTGGCAGAAGTTAAAATCACAAAATTTTAAAGTAAAATAAGCAGTTTGTCGTATTTTTATATAAGCTTGTTGTAGTCATTGATCGTCAAAGGGAACAGTTATTGGGCATAGCTAAAGCTGAAAAAAGACGAAGTATATTATAGTATTTTTATGCAACATTTTTTCGTTTTAAATTGGTTACGTTTATGTGCGATGTGGATGTGCTAGATTATATGGAAATGTGTTTTTAGATTACTATTTTCAATAAATAGGATTAGCTGTGATAGTGGTTTATATGTCACCATTAAACTGCATGTTACGCTCACAAGTAGTACTTGAACAACAATTTCAAACGATCCTGTTTCCTCATTTTCCTCAGTAAAACGCTTGGTTTTATCCGTATCATCGTATACCATACCATCACTGCTCACATGCAAAATCCATCTAGGAAGATGCATTGTTGATGGTGTTATAGGACACTTAAGTAGGATTAGCACTGTCATTTTATTTCCGAGAAACTTGGCTTCAGTCTCATTCGTCAATTTTAAATCAACCGTGAACTGTTTGTTTTATTACATCAACTTTTTCGTTTCCCCCTTTTTCAAGTATATTTTACGAGAGAAAATAAGAGGAAGAGGATTTAAATGAGGTACAAGACAAACACAGCATCTAGGTGATCTTTTTGCATCTGTGGTAAATCCAAGAATATATTATTTTAGCTACCTTGTGTGTTATTTTTTGTGACCATAAAGCAAAATCTCCCGACGATGTACCAAATGCGAAGCCAATTTCTACGAATATTTAAGGCGACTCATTCCATGTAAATTATATGGCAAAAAATCAAACGGGCAAATAAGTCGATTCATTAAAGGCTGACTTTGACGTGACGATTTGTACTAGTTTTTTTTCCTCGTTTAATTCTTAATAGAAAGGCTTTGCTTGTGAATAAATTATGGAACTTTCGATTTGCGTGCTCCCGTGTACATCACGCTACGCGGAAGCTTCGTAATATATTTGGAATGCATGCATTTATACATAGAAATATGTGCAGAGGGTAAAGTTTATTTGCATTCATTCACTCAAAAACGGCAGTTCTTTTTAACAGTGGTGGTTAACCATCGTCTTGTTAGAAAACAACAAATAAACATAAAATACATGCCTAAACATTCCTCTAAATGTATATATTCAATGACATAAAAGCAATAGATAACAAATGCCATTGATAAATTTTGTATTTGTTTTAAATTTAATGAAGTTAATGAGGAACATCCATCTATCTTTTGCATTGCATTTAATAGATAGACCGCGAAAACAGAGCCAACAAACAACAATGGCACAGTCAAGAATGTATTAATAATTGCATCTTACATTGCACGCTATTGTCGGCCGAGCGAGAGGTGATTGAAGGAAAGGAATGTATAGCAGCTGCTCGCAAATCAAAATTATTTATTGATTCAATTAAAATCGGCCAATTTTTATAAATAATGGCGGCAGTAATAGCATCGGTAATAATGTTCATGTACATTGTAATAATAGCATAAACAAGAAAAAATAATATTGAAATGAATTTAATTGTTTCCTATAAAGATGTATTATTCATGAAACTTATATCATTTAATGTATGAAGTCTATTTTTTCATTAATTCTTCCCTTCCCTGCACATTATCAATAACTTATTCTTGCTAAACCTATAATTTCTTGACGATGATGGTGCGAAATGTTATAATGTGTATAAGGCTTATTTATACATCCCCCCAATGCCACTGTGAGAGACTGCATTGTTTTCCTTAACAAAACATAAGCACACGAAATCGACTTGTCAGCAAGTCACGACCAGATTATTGTTTACATATCAAATAATAGCAATTTCAAGCACACTTTGGGCTACATAAAGAAATCCTACAATGTAAAAGACGATTCTGATAGTACGTGTTGGCTATTGAAATAATGTTTCATGCGAAAGAAAACTAAAAAATATAATCAAAAGCGTGTTAGATATTTTATTCTTCCTTTTAGCGAACGCACGTAAAAAGTTCCAAAAAATGAAGCCATCTCAAACTAAACTATCTTATAACTCATTGTTATACAAGAATATGATGGGAACGCGCGTTAATAATAAAATTACATTATGGTCCGAAGGAGAATTATAAAAATACCTCAGGATGATACAGTATGTGTATAGGAAAAATGTTTTTCTGTGATTCCAACCTCTAGCTAATAAAAAGAATATATAGTCAGCTTTTTTAAATCTCTGCGGTTTTCCAGTAATTTTTATGCAAAGTTCGGGTTTTTACACATAACTGTTCAAAAATACAGGATTTTTGAATTGTGTTTTACCAACGAGTACTACACTACAATTAGTGACCGTTACGATTTCAAAAGGTTTAGGGGCAACATATATGTGTGACACATGTTTAGGCTTCATTTTTTAACCAATGAAATGAATAATATGGAATCAGTTTTAAAAAATATATATAAAACATGATATTAATATCAAAGATATATTATAGAGCTCGGATCATCGGTTCATATGTTTACATATTTGTTATGATTATTATTACTATGATTGTGTAAGCAAGTATATCAAGTGGCTTATTAATGCAAATAATATTGTGATCAAAAATGAAAAACTGGCGTGAACTTGAAAAAAGTCGAAGAAAAACATTGTTCAGTACTGTAAGATATCTCAATTGTTGTATTAAGCTTACTTATACCCCAAAGATGCGCTGCAACATATGTATATTATATTATTGCGCTTAAGTGCAAGAATATGTGTACCTTTATGATACACGTCTCTGTCTTTTTAATGTATAGCCGACTTAAAATGCACATTATCATCTTATAAATATTATACAGCCTACCTTCAACCCTAGCACAAAATATTTTCCTTAATACTGCTGCTGCGGATGTGGTCGTGAAAATGTAAGTACAACGATGCTGTCTGCTGACTTGAACTGCTTGTCGCAAATACTATATAAGTATAAGAAGGAGTCATAAGAACTCTCATTTTATTTCTTTTTAACAAACCATTTAATTTTTACCTGACGCAAGTTTTTTTCTCTTCATGCATGTAATAAAGTGCAAAACATGGTAGCATATTTTTATTATTATTATGACTTTGTACATTTTATTACATAAGAAAGAACGGGCTGCGCTGCATACATGTAGTCTAGTGAGAAGAGAGAAACCCTATCTTGTGTAGTTAAACACATGAAAGTGGTTAATATGCAATGCGCACACATTTACTATGCACTTACCACCACACAATTTATTTTTACGTCTTTATCATTGACAAAACTAAAGGAACGTTCGTACAAAAACGACCATGATTAAAAGGTCTGGTCGTGTTTGGTATTTTTTCTTGTTTTTTTCTCTTCTTTTGGCTTCGCTTACAATTTGCTGTGGAAAATAATACATTCACAGGAGAAGAAAGGTTTATTATTATGTTTTTTCTCGGACGGGCATGCTAAATGGAATAGTTTTACGAAACAAAATGTATTTTATGAAGAGCGGTGTACAAAAAGAAAGACTACACGTTATTTATGAACATTGTGTTTAGATAGATTGTAGAAAAGGTTCTCCGAGCTGTTGAAATGAATTGACCTTCAACTTTCATTATTAGTCATGTTGAAATTGGCAGAAAGCACAACAAATGAATTGCCGGCTAAATATTTACTGCACATAATTCACCAACAGTCAAAACACCCATTTTCTATTTTACGATGAAATCAGAAAAGCATGAAAGTGTTGCCGGATTAGTGGCTAGTACGTTTCTGTATACCAACATAATAATGCAGACTTGACTAGTAATCATTGTACACTGAAAGAAGCTGAGATCTTTGCCGTTAGCGCCGTAATTGGCAATCCATTCCAATCTTACTTCAATACAAACCAGATCCTAATGGGCGTGTAAATCGTCGTTCTAACTCCAATTGAATTGAACATATCCAGCATATTTTCTGCAAAAGCTGGTGTGAGTGTCTGTCCCGGTTGATGTCGTTGGTTGCGAATAAGTTTCCAAAAACCCACACTTGTATAAAGTATATAGCGTATTACTGACTGAAAACATGCCACAGCTTAAGAATATTGTAGCCAAAACAAGCTATCAGAGCTTTGTATCAATCAAGTTTTAACTTTAGTACTAGAAAGATCCACCTCTGCTGCATATCGCTCGTTATGGCTTAATCAATCGGCTTCTGTTACTTACTGAAAACCTCAGTAATGCGTTTTATTTGATAAAATTACACATACTCAACCTGCCAAAATGCATCTATGTTCTTGTGTTGATGGGCAATAAAATTCATCTTGCTCCTCTGTCTTTTCGATTTCAGCTTATGTGTGTAGACAGATGCATTTTTGCTGATCCCACTATCAGAATTATTTATTTATACGCATATTTTTCCTTTTACTTTTGCTCATTGCTTCAGTGCCATTTGTCAGTTAAAAGTAGTACATAATGGTTAAGAATTTGAAAAGTTGTTTTTTTGTAGTTTTAACATTTTCTCTCAAATTGTTAACATTATTTTTAAAGCTACCCAAAACGTCTCGGGGAAATGTAATGATAATAATATATTTGTCTCAAACCAAGTTTTCCTCATGCATTGGTAAACAAAGTATAAACATTTTGTACTGTAATAATAATATAATACTTAAATTTGCGGTAGTACAGTCCAGCAAATAGAGTCTCTCATGAAATCAAAATTTGTATTTTACTTACTTTTCGATGTCGTTATTTTGTA
>JAQFYG010002931.1:0-13475 GCA_034694325.1 Entomobrya corticalis
GGACAGACGGACAGACAGACATTTTTGCTCCCACCATGTATTATTATAAAGTACCAGTACCTGGCACTTAATAAAGATAAGAAATCACAAAAAGTAAACTAAATCTTTGGCTTCACGCATCATTACACGATTTTCTCAACTTTTCAGTAGCCTTTCTCCCAAAAATATTACAAAATGAACATAGAGCATTTCTTTACAAAAAAGGAAAATACTAACAAATTGTATCTCAGATATCTTGCTCAAGAGAAAATAGCTTTAAGAATAACTTCTGGTGTTTTTTCACCGCGTCATTGACCTAGCTCAATGCTGTTGATCTGAATTTGATTGTATCATTGCGTTTTCTCTTGAGATATCGGCATTTCCAGATTTTACAGAGGAAAGATAAACAAGTTTAGACTAAAGAATGATCAGGAAAGTCATGTTCTGCAAATCAGCAAAGAAGAGGATCAAAATCAAATAAAATATATTTCAGTTTTTTCATTTTATTTATTTGTTTATATTATCTCTTCCCTTTTTAGTAATTTCATATTAATTTTTATTTTATGTTGATAATTGTACATTTTTACAAGACTTTTATTTTTAAAAAGATATCATCATTGTATGAATCTTCAAAATGTCGATTTAAGGCGTTATTTTAGTTCTCGTTTTCATTGTGTTCCGTCCATTGCTAATCCGAAGGAAATGATATAGAAATTATGTTGAATTTATTGATAGAAAACATGAATCATTTCAATGTTAAGGGAAAGCAAAATTCCATAACTGGAACCTAAGTAATAAATAAGCAAGTTGAAAACCCTATTTCTTAAAAAAGAATGCAAGTTGGATAGATAGATATGAAACTAGCTTTCTGAGTGATGTATTTATCGTCATCATTACATGTTTTCATAAAAAAATGTTTTGTGGCAACTGCACTATGCAACGGTTACTTCATGTAGTATTTGTTTGAACTCACTGAAATAATATATGAAAATTATTTATTATGTTTTGCTGATCTAAACGGGCATGAAATTCTGAGCAGCAAAGAATAACACGACATGTTCGTTAATATTTCACTACGTATTTGAACATCGTTCCATTTACACTTTTTTGTGAATCTCTTGTAAATTCTTATAATCAACCTATTCTTCAGTAATTAATGTCAATTGAAATCTTGACCTGAAACACGTGCCAGTTCTGAAATTTCATTGAAATGTTTAAACTATAATGGATTGGTTTCTTTAAAAATGCAAGCTTCATAACTTTATAGACAACACATAATAGATTCAATTATGCCAAGTGTTACACCAAATTTTTGTGAAATTGTAGAAAACTTTATTTTCCCAAAATAAATAAGCAATTTAAATCTAAAATTCACTTAATAAAAAAGATAAAACTATTAAACAATTTACATGCTTAACCCCAATGCTTTGATTTTGAAAAAAAAAGTCCACAGATAAATATTATTTACCTTATAAATTATTAGTCTAAAAAGCAATCAGTTCTTAAAAAGTTTAGCTACCTACTTTACATTACGATTCAAATTGAATAGAGTGCTAATTTAATATTCGGAATTTTATATAAATATCTAGAATTTATAAAACAGTTTGATTAAACAACAACATATTATTCAACATAAGAAAAATAATGTTTGTATGTAAAAACATGAAAATGTAATCGTATAGAATATGTACAAGGTAGATGCTTTTAGTAGTTAGCAATCAAATTACTAAATATGCGACGAAATTACAAATGCTACTTTCATTTTCGAAAATATTATTCCATTTTGTACACGCGTGTATCCCACCCACATATCAGTGTGAGAAGATATTGTACGTATGTGCGTGCAAATTTTGCCATATAGTTCATGTGAAGGTGTTGCATTGATGTTTACTAAATTGTTTGTCTCAAATATATCTGCATAATGTTTTTCTTAATCGGAAACTTATTTTTAATTTTCCTTAAATTCTACTCAGTTTCAACGACCACTCCCGAATATTTTTCAGAGCATTCTACTTTCACTGAAATTAGTCGAGGTTATTCTCAATACCATTCCGATACAAAACGTTCATCACAAGAAAAACTAATAAATAATCTTGACGAGACTCTAAAGCTTTACAAAGCATGTTTGGTTCATATAATTAACTACGATGGAATTGATCTCCTTTATGATGACAAAATCCCAATCGTGTTATCACGCTACGACGTGGTTAACCTTACTTACATGGTACAATGGGATCTTTCAAAATTTACAAAGAAACCTGTTCAAAGCAAGCGGAATAGAATGCTCCCTTTTCAAAATGTGCTCACAAATATTTCGAAATTAATTTGGTGTAAACAGGAATGGATGGACATGGAATGTTTAGATATTCCATTTATTGATCAGTCAACTTCAGTAAAACAGTGGTTCTGTGAAGCCCATTTTTACTTATTTCCACCATGGGACCCAATGTTTTATAATCATCATTCTGGCCATATTACCAGTCCAACTTTGAAAATTCCTGGAAGTTTTAGACGCCAATTCTGGAATGCAAACCCACACGATCAATATGGCAAAGATCCGCTATCCTCTGACTTGCGTATAAATACTAAAGAAAGACATGATATATTGCTGAATGATAAACATTTGGACATAAATAAATTCTGGACTACAGCTCTTACAGAACTTTATCAAATTCATGATGAAACTACAACAACTTCTCAGGAATTATTTATAATGAATATAAAGCAAATTGAATTTAATCGCTTTCTAAAAGAAAATATAATTAAACTGAACGGTTGCTTTTATCTTTGCCGTTTTTGTGATGATCCCACACAACCTCTGACCTTCAAGTATTCTATATTTCGATATTCTAAAATCTAGAATTGAATTAATGGGATCCGTCTCTGAAGCAAGAATAAAATTGGATAATATTTTGTACATTATGCTGGCACTTGGTCAACCTGCTTATAGCTCATTCCAACTAAAGAATAGTCCACTGCCATTACTCAAAAACTGGAAAGATCTAACCCATATTTTAAATCCTAATAATCACACTCCAGATGAAAGTCGATGGGAACTAGAAGCAAGGTTATTAGGTGAAGTATTTAAAAACATCTCGTTCCTATCCTATTTTGCAAACGGTGAATCTTGGTTCCCGCAAAATGTTCACATTCGAAACACTGTTCCTGGAGTTATTATCACCCATTCCGGGATACAAGAACAATATCCATACCATATACATGAACAGTCGTTAAAATTTGTAAGTTGTGAGGATCCTGAAGTGGAAGCTCTGGATTTTCTTCAGATGACGTCAATATTTGATTACTTTACTTGGATATTGATAATTTGCTCGGTTATAATTCCATCAATATTTTCAACTTTAATGTCTATACTAAGAGCTTACAAAACTATGAGGGTAAAAAAACTTTGTATATTTAATTTTGATAAAATATTTGATTCTACAATGACTTATATAAGACCATTGTTAGACCAGGGACATACTCTACCCACTCATATTTTAAATACTCCCGGTTTGAAAATTGTGTTTGCAATTTACTTATTCGCTGCGCTTCTATTAAGCAATGCGTTTAAGAATAAAAATATATCTGATTTAACTTTACCAAGATCTCCAATTCCATTTGATACTTTTGAGATTTTGGTTTCCCATGGATTCAAGATTTACACCAGAGCCGCTATATTAGGTGGATACACTTCTTCAGAAGGGCTTTCTGGAACTGATCATGTCGGTTTTGCAGTTAAATTTGCTTTTAAGCGAATGTCCTTTACTGATGAAAGTACACATGAGGGAACATTTGTAAGAAGCGAATTATTTAGTTTTGCACATGCCGAACAAAGGACAATTAAACAGGTATTTTTGTCTAGGAATGAAACATCTTTAAAAGCCCAATATTATATGAATCACTCAACGTTTTCACCATTTGCATTTGATTTATTAAAAAATCTGAATAAATCTTGTGACTTAAATAGCAGGAATAGCTCTTGTGATGTTTTGAAAGATTGTAAAAAGTCGGCTTTAATATTGCCGGATATGGATGCTCACATAAAGTATCATAAAATGAAAGAAAATGGTTACAAACACGTATTTTTAAGTAAACACTATCTGATTAAGATACAATTTGGCCTTAAGTTTTTACGTTGGGTGCATCCAGTGATACTCAAAAGATTAGATGGATTGTATTCATCTGGGTTGTTAGATTGGTGGAAAATGTATACTGTAGACTTTTTACCTAGAGTTAGGGCAAAAAGTAGGGAGAAGCATGGTCCAGAGCCTTCTAGTATGAGTGGAAAAATATTGGTTGTATTTGTTATATGGTTAGTAGGGTATATATTAGCGTGTGTTGTATTTGTTTTAGAAAAAATTAATTTACGTAAAGTTTGTTTTATTTATTACTGGTTAGTTTTAAAGTTATCAAGTGGGAAAATGAAGATTAAGCATTTATAGATTAATAGGATTGGTTTCAGCAACACAGCTCAATAGTAGCAACTTTTGTATAGCTTTTCCTTCTACCTTTGGTAATTATGGTAAGTAGGTAAGTAACTTGTATCCATTGTTTGATTACTTAATACTTAAACACTATATAAATGACAAAGTTGTTCGACAACTACGTATATAGAAATTTGTTAATAATGTAGTACTATTTTGCGGAATGATATATTTGTCGTTCATGTTCATTTTACAATTACAGTTTTAAACTATTAAAACATAGTGATAGGTTTTATTAATATTATACAAATATAATCAAATGGATTCACATTTGTTTCCTCAAATTATGAATTACAGGTAATTTGGCTAAAATTATTGTAGTAGTTTAGAATTGGTTCAAATATTCGTTTAATCTTCTTTCTAATGATCATATTAAAACAACAGAACGTTTCAATTTTTATATATTTCAATAAGACTTTCAATTGACATAGACTTGCCTTTGCAAACTTAATTGACCATCTCCCTATTTTATATTTGAATATACTGCTTTTACATAAATAACACCTTATACTTGTCTTAAAAGTTGTAAATGCGTTACCAATACTAGGTCGCAGTTCACTCAGAAGAACAAATGTGCTTGTTAACAAAAATATCCCCAGAAAACACATAATCTTCTCAAATTTATTTGCTCTATCTCAACTACTGCTTTGCTTGAAATGTTTTCCTTGTACTGTTCATTCCATCCATACCATAGAGCATACTCTGACCATTTAGTTTATTGATCAAAAAGCCCACTTTGAACTATTCTTGAAAACGTTACAAGTAGCCAATGTCGATTCATTGAATAAACTTGAAAGTAAAAAATATCTTTTGAGAATATCTCTGGAATTATGAAGCAATTTGCCTCAGTATTTTCTCTCTTACTTTTAAGAACCATATATTTTTCAAATATTGCTTGTCTGTAAAGTGAAATATGCAATGCTTTTCTATTTACATATTTTTTAGCTCTATTAAAGCTTTCAAGGCTGTGGTCGCTGAAATAAAAGCTTGTGTTTAGCAAATGTTCAATTCCAGGCATGGCTAAAGCCGCGGGTTTTTAGTTAAAAACCCGTGGGTAAGGGTTTTAACGGACTTATTGGGTTTTAATGGGTAGGTGGGTTTAAAAGGGCAAATTAAAAATACATGCATTTAAACACACCCATAGAAAGCGCACGCTTTTGTTTTTGTGATGATCCCACACAACCTCTGACTTTAAAGTATTTCGGTAACCTAAAATCTAAAACTGAATTAGTGAAATTTGTCTCTGAAGCAAGAAAAAAATTGGATAACATTCTTTGTATTATTTTGGCACTTGGTCAACCTCCTGATAGCTCATTACAACTAAAAAATTGGCCGTTGCCTTTGCTTAAATATAAAAATAAGATCTAGTCCATATTTTAAACCCTAATATTCACACTCCAGATGAAAGTCGATGGGAACTGGAAGCAAGATTATTAGGTGAAGTGTTTAAAAACATCTCGTTTCTATTCTATTCTGCAAACGGTGAATCTTTATTCCCATCCTTGGGTAAGTATGGCTTATAAGATATCAAATGTTGTTAATACTTAAACTCTAATATCATACAAATTGCAAAATGTTTTAATATTTAATAATGCAAATTTCAAAAATTCTTTAAAATTTGAATATTTAAAAACTTCTGAAATGCAAACAGACATGTTTTGGATTAATTATAGATAAATTAGCAGATAACATAATGAATAAAAGAATCCTTGTATTTTTGGCTTATCCCATTGTAACTAAATTCACCTAATATAAGGACAAGTTTGAGGACGACACGTAATGACACATTTCACAAAATATTTAGTTCTTAAAATTAATTTTATTGAAAGGTAAAACAAATTGCATTAAGTTATCAAATTGATTTATGAATTTTCCTTCCTGTAATTTTCTCGCTAAAAATCGTACGTCTAGAGTTTATCAGAGACATTTTTAACGTTATACATACCAATATGCTACTACTACTGATAGCGTTTGCGTAAAATACTAGCTTTAAATAAAACTGATTTTTTCGAAAGGTCGTTGTTTAATAGTTTAATAAAGATAGTCAATTTAATAATCAATAAAAGTTTAATATATATTTCCACGTCCTCGGCTGTTCAATGTCAATTGGGCAACTGTAAATAACAAACTTTATCCGGGTTTGAAACGCAAAACATTTAAATTAATTCTCTTGTTTGGAAACAGTTTGTTAATATTGTTAGTTCGCCTTATTAGTTAGTTTCTCTTGTTGGTTTTGTTCCATTTTTTGTCAAAAATTTGCTGTTGCTGCTAATAAATACTCAATTTTTCATGCACAATCTACCCAAAACAATTTTAGAAAATGCCTTCCTCTTTTACTCTTCAAGCAATTTATTTAAATCATCTAGTCAGTAAATACCAATTGATTAGCTTTCCTATAAATTGGTGCTCAGACCTGACAGAATGGATTCTTACAAAAGGAAACAGCTATCACAACTTGTCGAAGTACATCATTAAAGTCACTTTTTACAAATGCTTCGTGGCAATTTCAATTTTTTCAACAGTATATTTGATGACAAAGCATCCTAAAAATTTTAAATTGGAACATATATTCCTCAACATTGGTTTTATGCAAATCTTAACATGCTCAATGGTAGCTGATTTTGTGATTTGGAGTTACAGTGAGGAAATGGTGACAATTTGGAACTGGTGGTGCAAAACGGAAAGTTATTGGATGCTACGGTACATGGATCTTGGACATCACAGGAACCGTTCATATATTAAAATCGGACCTTCCACCACAGGTATTGGTTTCCAGTTAGGCTAGTTTGATTTTCATAAAATATTATTCTAAATCCTTCAGCTTCAAATTTCCTTAACTGATTTTTGTTGAATATTGGAAAATAATCAGACATTGAGGGATCTCAGCAGAAGTCGGCAGATGAAAAAAAATGCTCAAATTTTATAATTTTAGTAATGGCATCTTCGAAAACCCCGTTAGGTATGTTAAAAACCGAATTTTAAAAAATCTTACTTTTCAAACATTTTAACAAAGGCACCAAAAAGGAGCAAAAATTTCGTTGGTGTGCATGCGCTGGTGCCTGTATACGTTGTCATGAGCTGAAAATTTGCATTTAGCTTCTACAATATTAGAACAATGTCATCAAAAAACCCGCGTCTGCCCACAAAATCCAGAAAAATAATGTTTTGAACAAAAAATCCAACAAACCGCCCAGGGCAATCTTATTGAAAAGCTATATGCAAATTTTAAGCTTATTATAAGATAATATGCAAGCGCCAGCGCTTACACGACAACGCACTTTTTGCTCCTTTTTGATGCCGTTGTAAAAACTTATAAAATGTAACATATACTTTTAAAATTAGCTTTTGGCGAATCTAATGGTCCTTTTGAAGATGACATGCTAACAATGTAAAATTTGAACATGACTTTTTCCATCCTTTGACTTCTGCTGAGATCCTTCCTGTTTTGAAGACAATTGAATTAACTATATTTTATAATATTTATATTTGTTTGGTTCACAGATCACACCGGATGGTTTATTTTAATATTTTGCTTGACATTAAATCTGTCAACTGCACTTTTAGCCTTTACAATTGTTATTATTAATTGCGACCCGATTTTTATCTTTTGTTCTTATATATATAATCCAATGCTTACTAGTGCCTTGATCTATAACAATAACTTTGTTGCATATTTTGGCAAACTTTTGCGATATGTTGTGTTAATATCAATTGGACAAGACATATGTATTAGCTCCCGAACACTTACGATTATAGCATTTACGAAAAAACTAATTAATGGCAAAGTTGAAAAGCTTATTTTATCTTTTCCGATGAGTAGCTGTAGCATAAAGTTTTATAAAATGTTTCTTTTGGAAAGAAATATACTTCGAAAATATGAAATATCGGCAATATCTGGCGTTATTACGGTTGTTTACTTTGCATTGGTGTTTTCTATCAATGCAATTCAAATTGGGATTTATTTGAAAAGACTGATAACTATTTTGGCCAGTTGTGGGATTTCAGTTGTCGCTTTTGGAGTTATGTATAGCTTGTTTAAACTTAATTGTTCAATTAACGAATATTCAATAATCATTTTGTCTCGATGGAAAGAAGAGGCTGCGAAGCGACAAGATGCTAAGTTGGTCAAAAGGATTATCAAGAGTTTGCGGCCATTGTATGTTCCGGCTGGGGATTGTGGAAAAATGGATAAAGAGATGAAGTTAAACTTTTTTGCTTCGGTTTCAGTTAATACGATAAATATTTTACTGGGTTTGAACTCGTTGATGAGATAATAAAAAATAGCAAATGGTTTGCAAAATTATACTTTTAGTAACCAGTGGGGTAAGGTCAATCTAATTGTTTTAATTCATTTGATATGGCAGTTATGGTGTGGTGACAGGCTTATCATTAATCATAAAATATGTAAACACTTGAAATCAATTCTACCATGGTATGTAATCGTGCTTTTGGTAGTTGCATCTCAGAGTTTACAGCGTTCTCAATAAATATCAGATATCCCAATACTTTTTGCGATGAAGATCCAGTCTGTTCTTCTGTCTTTGGACATAAAAGCTCAAAAACTATTTATTGTATATGGGATTGAATATCAGCCTTTAGGGTCAAACTGTATGAAAGCCGGAGGTCTAAAAGGTTAAGTGCATTTTAATCGGTAAAATATTATATTTAGTTGCATAAATCGACAGAGGGAACACTATTAAAATGCTTAGATGAAGACGCCACGGGTCAATTAATAACCCCGGGGCGCTGAGAGTCGGAGAAGGTTACACGTGCTTTAAATGGCAATTTTGAACTCTTCGGCAAATCAAGAGCTTATTGGTAATGTCGAGAATTGGAATGAAGATGAGGAGAAGGAAGCATTTAACAAACAGGAAGAGATAACTCAAACATTTTCTTGGATCCGAAGCGAGTTCTTCTGTCCTTTATCAAGATCTTATGCCAACCAATTTAAAAATTACAAATTGCAAGTGCCTATCCATTCCGACAGCATTCCGAAGTAATAATAATAATGTAATAATATGATAATAATAATTTCAAGTATTTTTTTATTGCGTAGTATATGCTACGTTATGTGCTTTATTTTATTTGTAAATTAAATTACTTCTGTAATGCTTTTATTAAATTATGAATTTTTGCATTCTAAACAGTTTTTTATTGTTATAATGTCATGTCATGAAGTTGTGGAGTTACTTATCGCGTCATAATATAAAAAGAAATTATGAGAAAATGGTAGTTCTTAATTGCCTGTCTCATCTGTCGTCATCATCAAAACTAGAAGGCGATTCCTTGCAGGCGAGATACCTCATTCTGAATGGCCAGCAGATCCTCATGCAAAATTTGACGGTCGATGCCCAAGGTCGCAGCCAGTTGTTGATCTGAAATGATAAACATCCTAAATCACTCACTGCACCAAGTTTTTAAACTATTTTAAAATTATAAGAAATCCAGTACTGGATAATGGTAAACTTATGCTTTACCGTTCAGATTTCCTCGCTTTGTTGGTTCTTGGTGTAACTGTGTCATTGCAGTAGCAAAGACCACACACAGCGCCATAAAAACAACTAGTAAAATCTATTTTAAAAAGAAAATCAATAATATGTAATAATTTAATGAATTTTGCTACCTTTAGGTTGTGGAGGAATAGCAATTTAATTTTTACTTACACTTTTTTGCTGCATTTTGTGGGATTTATATTTATTGTTGCTTCTTGAAGTAAAAAGGAAATGTTGACTTGATGATTATCGAAATGGAAATGCGGAAACAACATTTTTTCAGAACAATTTATATATACCAGCAGCTTGTGGTGCAAGACGACGGAAATTGTAATGCAATGTTTTACTATAGCCCAAATAAAACAAATCAGGTAATCCTGATGCAAATAAGTGCCAGATGTTAAGGATGTTAATAGTGTCGGCTTCGCTGGGGATGCTTCTGGTCATCACTGTTTGAATGATTAATTGGATGACATAAGGCTGCATCAATACGTTGTCATCTGTATCTTTATCCCCTTCCCCCGAGGTGTGTTTCAGGTAAAAAATAATCATTATGCTTTTCTATTCATTTCCGTTTCAGAGATAGACCACATGGTGTTTGCGCTCATTCTAAAAATATTGACCTGACTCCCAAGGGGTGGACCGGTTTGACCTAAAATCTAATCAGTATTTCCGTTTGACCACCTTAGCATGTATAGCAATTTTCTTGAAGACGGACGGACAGACAGACATTTTTCTGGTCTACCATGCAATCTTAGAATCTACCAGTGTGGCACTTAATGCAGCATTATAACTTGTCCAATTATCTAGTAGAAAATCATCACATAACATGTAAAAAAGCATTGGTGTGTTCAAATTTATTGTTCTATTATTGACTTGACGCAACTAAAATCTTCAAATGATGCTTTTCTTTTCATATTCGAATTTTATCGTTTAGAGACTGTTTTTTTCTACTGAAATTCATGTATTTTTAGTTTCAATGCAAACAATGGGTGTTTGATGATGAGAAAAGAGACAATCATCACTTTCCTTTCCTCATCTATATTATAGCATATAACATTTAATGCGCCATGCGCTGCTGTCTTTTTAGCTTCTTTGATAACAGAATACAGAATTCGTGCATAGCAAATTTTCAATTTCATTTAGTCTATTGGACTTCAGCACAAACTGCACATTTTTATTTCACAAAAACAGGCATTCATTAGCCATAACATGTCAAGCCTTCGATTATATTGCCTGCACCGTAGGTTTTGCCTGCGGCACTCCGGCAGACAAACAGCATAAAACAATAAAACTTTCTTGTTGTGCTCGGCTCACTTTTGTTTTTGTTTTACTTTGAATCGTGCAAAACTCTTCCTCATGCAATTTTTTTTCGCAAATTCCGAAATTTAAAGACAAACTCGCTCAACAACGACATTCAATCCTTAAATGTTATCAGTTCAGTTTTAGAATTGAAATTCAAGATAAAATTTTTAACGTTTTAAGAGAAGTTTAGGTAGTGCTGTTGCTATTAATTAATTAGCATGAAGAGAAACGATTACGTAATATGATGATTTCAAATTTGTGTTACAGAAAGTAATTGTTGATGTAACCTGACCTGGTGCTTTTTTATTTGATTTGGTATTGAACAATTGATCACACACAGGATAATGCATTTTCGGGTAAAAATGACTAGCGATTGTCATAATTAATTATCGATGTAGGGAATGCAAGCTAGGAGAAGGTGATGTACGCATTCATTATCTTTAGAATAATATCCTTCAGCCTCTGGAGCCTTAAGTTTTCTATATATCTCGTTGAAATATATTCTAAAAGAAAAAAAAACTGTAAAAATCCAAAAAAAACACGTATTAAATATGTAGGAAGGAAGTGGTTTGATTGAGTTTGAAAATGTGCCTTTTGAATAGTAGTGGGTTTACTTTTAACAATAATTTTTTACATAGATTTGATAGACATGATGGAATATTTGTTTTAATTTTTTTTTGTATTTTAAAGAGAAAATAAGCCTAATTATAGATTAGATAATCTATTTGAAATGCAAATATTCGTTTTTGATATTTATTATGTGAGAGATCCATTTTATTTGCTGTTTTATTAAATAATCTGTAATTTTTAAATAAATAAACAGTTTTGTTTGTATTTTATGTAGTTTACAAATTGAGGAACAAAACTAATGCCAACTAAAAGGGTCATTTGCAAAGTTTTCTGCTTTGTGCTGCTAAATTAATCTACCGGAATGACAGCTCATAAAGAATATTTGATGGAAAATCCTGAAAAAATAGCTTTCTATTAATTGTCTACATTTTTAATGAAGTAAGTTTTTCTATCCTTATTTATATGTTAATAGAACGAAATTTTCAAATGATCTTTTGTAATGAGTGCAAAACGGAATGGGAATATTTTGCAGATCGATTTTCTGACTGTTCAAAGTCATATTACATATTACACAATAGCGATATTGTTGTATACCAGTAAAAAATTGTCAGAAAACGTGAGACCGCGTTCCAATAATTATAATTAAATTTTAAGGATTTTTGTGCAATTTTGTATGTATAATTGCATAGTTCACAATTAAAAAATTTTTCTTGATTGACAATTAATGGCCATTGCTCATCACTACCTGAATTTACACAGCAAAATATAAATTGACAGCTTATACAAAAGTAATTCATCATCTTGTTTATCAACTCACATGTCAAAATTTATCAGGTTACATTACTAAACTTCAATAATGCACTTTGTACTACAATAACAACTGAAAATGGAGCGTTTCATGGAATGGAATGGAATGGAATAAGCATACCTGACCTATGTACTCTTCTGACTGTACAGAGAATCAAGTCAATCAAGATTAGAACAGTGCTCTCTCAGTATTTTAAATTTTGAAATCAGAACTTGACAAACACATTGACAGACAGGTTACATGTTTTTCTTATTTTTCTCATCATATCAAGTTGTTTTCCTGCTTTATATTTTTCCGAATATGTATATGCAATCATGGACATTTTAATTCATTTAACAAATATTACATTTCAACTAGTTAATCACATAAAGCTTTTTAACTTGGTCAAAATGCCTTATTTATACCGAAGCATATCCAAAAAACAAAATCTCAACCTGGTCAATCTTTTTGACCTGGTTTGTACCCAATTTGACTAATTAGCACGAATATAAAAAAGGCATGCGTGGAACCTTCATTCAAGTTAGTTGGTATTTTGCCACTCTCTGCATATTATCAAGCTAACTTGTAATTAATTCAATAAATTATTTAACTATTTTTTATTATGCGATCTCAAATTTTCTTTTTAGCTGGCATCCTCCTCGTTGGAGTTTGCTCTGCTTCCGTTCTCAACGTAAATGTTGACCAACCCGGCCATCAGATCAGTCCCATTCTATGGGGAATATTTTTCGAGGAAATAAACCACGCTGGAGATGGAGGTCTTTACGCAGAGCTTATCAAGAACCGTGCCTTATCCCCCAAAAGACAAGGCATGAACCTCGATGGATACTCGGTTATCAA
>JAQFYG010002932.1:0-13472 GCA_034694325.1 Entomobrya corticalis
GCCTTATCATGGATTTTCGTTAGGTAACTTCCTCAAATTATATCAATTCTCTGATCCCGATGCTGACATTTGTCCACGTCCAGAAGTACCGTTTTACAGTCGTATTTTACGACAAGGCTGTTATCCTCCAGTGATAGCTCCCAACATCAGTTCCATTTTCATAGTTCATAAGGGGAACCTCATGTCCCCTAATAGCCCAACACAGCTTTACAGAAAATGTCCAAAATCATTTAGAACTTTAACGTTTACGGACAACAGTCTTTGCAAATTGCATACGAAACCATTGCAAAACGCCAGTAGGAGGCGTCATCATCATTGTCATCTACGCCAAGTCAAGAAATTTCATTCTGGACTGTCCCGTTACACTATGGAGCTTATCCCGGAACCTAGGTCCCTTTTACATGGAAGGGCCTTCAATAAAGTGTGGAGAACTATGCGCTAATACATGTTTCAGGAACCCCAATTCTTATGACAGGTACCCCTATCATTTTAAGAGCGTTACCATGGTGACCAATCAAAATTATTTAAGGAAGGAGAGGACGCGTGGCCAAATTCGGAGGCTGGGGAAATGAAACAAATTACAGGGCTCTTGACGCAGACGCCAATGTTTATATGTGATGCCAGAAGGAGAATGTATGATTCCAATACTGGCAAGCTGTTCTTATGATGACGCCAATTAAACGCCAAACGTCATAGACCTCTAATCAATGCATTTACAATTTAAATTCCTGTCAGGGCAATCATCTAGGCTTATCGATCGAAGAAACTTTTCAAGGCAACTACGCACTCTTATCAGCCTTTTCATTATCCTCCTATCGCCAATCCGAACTACCAACTGGGTTTTAACAGTTAAGGAACCAACAAGCGCAAATGACAAGCATTTATCATGTCAACTTCACAACAACTGTAAATACAACAGAAAATGGTTCATTTGACTCCATGATAATTACAATTGATTCTGACTGGGCTTCCCGAAGAAACCGTTATAAATTCAACCGTCTCCGCAGTCGTCAATCAGGTTCGAGTGTTTGAACTAGAATGTTTCGGTGCAATTGATATCGCCGTTAGAAGTTCTGAAGATAGGGTCATCGCTACAGGTAGTTTTCAGTATTTTGGAGAGCACAGCGGATTGAGGATATTCAATTTTGTAGTAAATTGGTGTCAAGATAAGTATGAAATTGCAGTTTTACAGAAAAATGAAGAATAAAATGATTACAATAATAATTATAAAAAGTTTTACACAACCGTTATGTATTCTTTTCAAAGTACTCCGTTAATATTATTATTATCATCATCATTCATATATGAATATCATTCGTTCTTAAGGAGACAATATTTTTACAGTTCATAAATGATTCAAATAGTAATAACAAATCCATATTCTAATTACTTTTAAACTCCGGTACCAGATACTGGATACAACAAACACGACCACGACGTCCTACAAACAAAACAGCTTGGTGACTTGCTTGGTGGATTGATACGGGGGGAGAATTCATACAGCACAGTCCCTAAAATGTGGGCGGGGCAGAGCTAAAACAACAACATTAGCTTGATTATCTCTCTACCAAGCAATTATTATGAAAGAATCGGTGTAGGTAGAAACATTTCTGTGAATGTGGTTGTATAATTCAAAAGTATTTTTTGCTCGTCATTTGTGAACAGCCCCATACAAAAAAACAAGGAGAAAACCGAAAGAAGGAAAGAGATGCTGAGTAGAGTCGAGTGCTAGTGCTGCTTCTCCTCGCGATATCTTCATGAAATAATTTTTTAAATAGTTTTTTCAAAAATAAGGACAGCAATAAAAATAACAGAGGAAAAACATAAATAACAGTGTCTTTCAATGAAACAGGTATAAACAAAAATTAGTGGAGAGCATATAACAAACACTTTTATATAAGTTAAGTCGTTCCCATAATTTTTTATCCTCATTCATGAACGGGCCATCAAATAAACGCAACAACTCATTCTATATCACTTAATTTTTTATAATTAAAAAAACCATGAAGGAACTCGACACAGTTAAGCTGTATTGTTTAAGTAAACCGTCAGTATAAATGTTTTTGAATGTTCATATGTTATTTAACAGAGAGATGGAATGTCTTCGAGGTATTTAATCGAAAGAAACTGTTAATAAAAATAAAATTGAATGAATTTCAAATAATAAAATTTCTAATATTTAAAAAATACTCCTTTGTGCTATGAAGATGTTGTATTTAAAATTGTTTTTAATGAGATGTTTATAATTGTTCAAAATTCATGGCACGGCCACGTCTTTAATATCGAAATCATGAATCATAAACAATTGAACTATTATGCAATAATGTGTTATCGTCCACCTGCGTCAAATTCCCATTGAATTTATCAACATCTGAAGTGCTCAAGAAAACAGTTTTTCAGATTTTCAGCCCTACGATTCGGTGCGCCAAACACCTTCATCCTTTTATCTGCGAAGCTGCCTGAATACATAAAGCTTTCCCACTGGCTGGTTTAGCCTAGGGTTTAAAATACTTTTGGTGTCTAAGTTATTTACAAAAACAAATTTATTCGTTTTCTAGTTCCAATTATAAATTGTTTTGGTAGTCCAATATACAATGAGTTGACCATAGAAGTAAATAGATTACAAACGGTTGAAAAACTAATTTCCAGAGATTTATCGGGACTTGGGTTTCTAAGATAATGATAATGAATGGAGAAATAATTGCCGGATTCAAAATAAAATCAAATAAAATCTAATCAATCAAAATGTATGAGTAATTACGCATTTGTCCTTTCAACAAGCCATTAAAGAAGTGTTGACAACCAAGCATGCATGGATGTGGAATCTAATGTCGAAGGATACACGCAATTTGTTAGTAATTTCCGGTATTAAAACGGACTTCAGGATGTTTATGTCATAAATTTGTGCTACATGATAAACATTTTATTTTGCATCGTTTCACTGGAACGTTAATGGTTGTATAATTGATGATTCGTATACTGTGCATTTTCTGTAAAAATGTATTGCTGAAATGCATGAGATAATAATAACTGAATATGCTCAGTGCCAACTACTGTACTCAAGTCTTAGTCATTGCATACTTCAAAAAAGATTGTTGAAAGTAAAAAGTCCTAGTGATGATAATAATAAAATCATGTCAAAAGACAAGAAACCGTATAAAGATAACAATATTCAAAGTAGTGGTAACGGTTTTCAGTGATATAAGGGGGTTTGAAGCATGTCTATTGTGTAAAAATCTTTCAAAAGTAGAAAAAGTTAACTAGAGAGAAGAAAGAACTGATCTTGTTGATAACTCCAAACAGATTATTCTAATGTATCAGCCTTCTCTTTTGATATTGGTTATGATCAGGGACGAGCAAATGCGTATGTAATTTACAAACTTTGCATAATAGATATCAGACTATGAATTTCCAGGTGGAATTATTCTAGTCTGCTTGAAAATCTCAAAAATGTAAGCTTTACTGCTCTCACACTGTTAATTTTTAATAATTTAAACTCAATTGGTCGGTATTTAAAATCGATTTCAGTAATATGTTCATAGTTTTCCAAAGTTTACGCTGCCTCTCGTCTCCAATCGAATGAAAAACAAATGAACTATATACAATATTGTGTCATCTCGGTGTGCCTAATATCTTCATCCTTTTTGTATGTGAAGTCGAAAATAAATCATTTCCATTGGCCTTTGTTCAATTTTAATTTGCCTTAAATGAACTTGGGTTTAAACAATTGTTGGTGTATAAGTTATCTACAAAAATAAATAATAAGTTTTATTTCCAATCAATTTTTCTCCAGTCCAATGTACAATTAGTGGACATAGAAGTGAGTAGATTGAAAATGGTTTAGAAGACTACTAATTTCAAGAGATTTATGCTGAGTTGTTTTCCAGAATTGTAATTGGAAGGAAAACTGCAGCACTTCTATTTCCATCTCGTTTACCCGGAGACATGACTATTTTGCATGAGAAGGAAGACAATAAGACAATGCACCTCTATCAATAATAAATCATATTCTAAGAATATTAAGAATAGAACTATTCTATCTCGTGTACCAGGAGATATGACTATTTTGCCTGAGGATGAAGGCTATAAGATAATGCACATTTACCGCTTACAAATCCTATTCAAGACGAACTGGATGATTTGAACTATGAAGTTGTGAGCTCACATGGTAGGGATGAGAATGGCAAGTCACATAAAGTCTTTGTCATGTAAAAATAGAGAAACAGTAACAAAACTTGGGGACAAATTGAAATTAAAGTGTCTTTAAAATAAAAAGTCAGTAAATGAATTTTTTGGAAAAAATCTCCTGATCGTTTCATAGGTTTTGAAACTAATGGTGGAACAAGAATCATATTGCAACGATAATGAATGAAGAAACAATAGCTGGGTTCAAAATCGACTTTGAATCTAGCTGTCGAAAATGTGTTAGAAATTTAGCATTGGTCTATTCCACAATTTGACCAACCATTGGAGAAATTTTTTAAATTGAACATGTAAACATAATGAAATTTATAATATGAAATTATATGCCATTGCTAATTAAGTCAGGTATTAAAATGGATTATAATCTGTACAGGTAAAATGTGAGTGGGTGTGACTAGGTAGATATGTATTTGTGTTTGCATCCCTGCACTGGAATATTGGTATAATTGATATTTACTGTGCATTTTCTACAAAAATATTGGTAAAATACTTAAAATAAAAATTGCAAAGGTTCAACGTCAATACTGTGTTTTCAACACAAATCACTAATTTCCCCATCTGAAGATGTTACGTGGTCTTCGTCGGATGGTAAAAAACGCATAAAGAAATGAAAAAAATTCGTGGTCGGATTTTATATGCAAATAATGCTTTTCAGCAATAAAATAGTACCGAATTTGTGTCTACTGTTTTAAATTCTTTTAAAAGTAGAAAGAGTTAACTGCTTTGACAGAACGTAAAAAAGCTGATCTTGTTGAGGCTTTCAACATTTGAGTCAATTCTTTATGATAATTGATATAACTTAATCTCGTTTATGTTACGAATGAGAAGGATTCACTTCAATTTATTTGTTTAATTGTATGAAAATGACGGCTTGGTACCTCTTAATTGATTAAATATTCGAATATTTTGTCACTTTTTAATACAATTTTACGATTTAAAAATTCAAATTCACTTCATTATTTGGCAGTCCATAACATTTTGTCATCATAAAAGGCTTATGCTCATATCACATCAGCTCACTTCACTTTTTCAGCTCTCTATTTTGGTTTTCATTAAGCATGCATTTAATTATCTTAAATTTTAAAAGGGTTTCCAGTTTTGATGAAGAATATGTAGCGTAAAAACTGAACAAAATGTATTAAAATGAAAATATCTTCGAAATTATTAATTTTTGTTTCAGTTTTATGAAATTTTACTCAATGTTGCAATTAAGGACGATTTATTAACTAACAATATAATTAATTGAAACATATAGCACAAACAAGCATTTACTCCACAAAAATACCTAATTAACCTCAACATTTTCCAAGATACTGGGGTACTCCGGTTTCCCCTTGGACCTAAATCCAGTCATTTTAGCATATCCCGCTAGATAAATATTACCGGATTTACACTAATTCTACTGAAAACCCTTTGGATACTTCCGATCATATCCATCAAAATGAATTTTGATAAGTCATCGAGCAAATTGTGTAACTGGTGCAAGTATTATTGCATTTTGTCAGGCAATGAGCACCGCCTCCAGTCTACATCCTTTTAGGATATTTTTGCCGTTTTTTAAGCAGACGTTAGATCCAGTTCTTGGAGTTCACTTTGGATTTGATAAGGTACCGTTGTGAGGAAAAGTGTTTAGTGCTGTAACTACTGGTGGAAGTAAATTTTATTAGTTTTATTGCAGACTGTTTTCTTTTCGTCCAATGTACAAGGACTAGACAGTGGACAAAAGAAGAGAGGGAATTACAACATAAAAAGTGTCGAAAACGACGATTTCCAAAAATGTACGGACACCTGGTCCTCCGGAATTGGATGGGAAGGCAAGCTGAAGCGCTTCTGGCTTATGTACTAAAAAACTAGCCAGGGCGAGGATGAAGACAGTCTATCGCTAATGCTAATAAACCTAATCTGGACAAACTATATGATTGAAACTATGAAATGATGAGTTCACACGGTCGAGATGGGCATTGAATCCACATAAAATCTTTATCTTTCAAAATTAAACAAGCAATTTACAAAACTTGTAGATTAACTGAATTGAAAATATTTAAAAAATAAAATGTCTGCAAAATAATTATTAAAAACAAACCCCTTGTTTGTTTTGTAGTATTGATCATTTTTAAAATGGAACAAGACAAATATTGCAACAAAAATGATTGGAGGAAGAATAGCTGGATGCAAAATCGACTTATAAATACTATACCCATCATATAAAACTATTTAAATGCATGAGAAGTTTTTACATTGATTTGATTTACAAATCGTTGGAAAAAATTTTCCCAATGAAGCAAGCATGGATTTGGAATTTTAGAAAGAAGTTAATAAGCAAATTTTAATCACCAATATTAAGTTCGGTAATAAGATGCATTATAACCTGTACAGGTAAATTGTGAGTGGGTGTGACTAGATGGATATGCATTCGTGCTTTCATCGTTTCACGGGAATATTCGTATAATTGATGATTATTGTGCATTTTATACGTCAAAAATATTGGTAAAATGTGTAAAATAATAACTAAATAGGTTCGACGCCAGTACTACAATCTCGACTCAAATCAGTCGTTTTAAATGCAATAGGTCAGAGCACGGCTTTACTGTTAGGATGGTGAAAAATACTTAAAGATATTATGAAGCATAGTACTGATACATATTTGTAATGCAAGTAATGCTTTCAGCAATTAAATTAGTACCTGATTTGTCGCCATTGTTTAAAAATCTTTTTAAATTAGAATAGTAGCATGCATGGATTTGGAATTTTTGTTGAAGGCTGCAAACGATTTGTTAGTATTTGCTGGTATTAAATAGATTACAGCAGGCATACACGTATACACATTAAAAAACGTGCGACTTGATAAACATTTTATTTTGCATTGTTTCACTGGAATATTCGAATAAATTATGATTCGTATACTGTGCATTTTCTGCAAAAAAAATATTGCTAAAATGTATGCAATAATATCTGAACAGGTTCAACGTAAATAACTGTACTCTCAACACAATTATTGATTGCAGCAATAGCAGATAGGTGGAGTTGCAGATGCGGTGATGGAAAATTAGTAAAAACACAAGAAGTCAGTTCAAGAACTGAAGTATTATTGCTCTCACACTTCTTATGTTTATTACGTAGCTGAAACGTAGTTATGCTTTTGTCGTGTTTGTCTGTCCGTCTGTCTGTCCGTCCGCGCTCTAACTTCATTATACGTCACCCAATTCTCCTCAAATTTGGTGCACAGATTGTTTATGGCAAGACCTCATTTGGGATTGAATTTCAGTCTCCGGGGTCAAACGCCATGGGTGCGGTGGTCGGTTAAAGGTCGCCATGTTGGCTTATGGGCAAAAATTTTTTATTGCATATTTCGATAGCGGCGACATATGTCATCAAATTTTATAAAGACACCCCAGGTCAAATGTCATTCCAATGGTTGCCTGAGGTTAAAAATGTCAAAAAATTTCGAAATTTTTTTATTGCATATTTGATGGCGGCGACATAGATGATCAACTTTTATGAAAACACCTCATGTCAAATGTTGCTCAAAAGATCGCCAGAGGTCTCAGATATCGTAGACTATTGCTGATACCGGAGACTTTCTCAGATATCGTAGACTATTGCAGATTGTCGTAGACTATCGCAGATATCGTAGAATATCGCAGATATCGAAGACTATCGTAGATGTCGTCACTACAATCTCTCAGCTACGTGATTTCCATCGTGGATTGCCACGACTAGTTAATTTAAACTCAATTGCTTGGTATTTAAAATTGATTTGTTCAGTGAGATGTTCATATTTTTCCAAAGTCGTGTTGCAGCCACGCCTCTCCCATCGAATGAAAAACAAGTGAACATACAATATTGTTTATTGATATCGTCCACAAACAGTGTGAGTTTTTCATCTCTCTGATTCGGTGTGCCTAATATCTTCATCCTTTTTGCATGTGAAGTTGAAATACAAAATAAATCATTTCCATTGGCCTTTGTTGAATTATGATGTGCCTTATATGAACTTAGGTTTAAAAAATTGTTGGTTTATAAGTTATCTATACAAATAAATAATTAGTTTTTAGTACCAATTAATATTTCTCCAGTCCAATGTACAATGAGTGGATAATAGAAGTTAGTGGATTAAAAATGATTAAAAGCTACTAGTTTCCAAAGATTTACGGTAAGTTGTTTTTGCAAACTTGTAATTGGTAGGCAAATTGCAGCACTTCTATTTCGTGTACCAGAATATATGACTATTTTGCCTGAGGGTGAAGAAAATAAGACAATGCACCTCAATCGCTGACAAATCTCATTCTAATCAAACTGAATATTTTGAACTATAAAGTTGTGACCTCCCATGGTAGAGATGGGAATGAATGGAAACTCAAATAAAATTTTTATCTTGCAAAAATAGAGAAACAATAACAAAACTTGTAGATTAATTGAAATGGCAACGTTTTTTAAATAAAAAGTTTGTAAATTAATTTTTTTAAACAAATCACCTGTTCGTTTTATAGCATTTGAAATTAATGGTAGAACAATCATATTGCAACGATATTGAATGAAGGACCAATAGCTGGATTCAAAATCGACTTAGACTCCAGCTGTCGAAAATGTATGGGAAATGTATCATCGGTCTATTTCACAAACCATTCTAGAAGCTTTTAAAATCATACATGTAAACATGAGGTAATTTAAGGTATGAAGTTATATGCCATTGTAAATTTAGTCAGGTAATGAAATGCATTGTAATCTGTATTGGCAAATTGTGAGTCCCGGTCACTAGATAGATACGTTTTTGTGTTTGCATCGCTGCACTAGAATATTAGTACAATTGATATTTACTGTACATTTGCTACAAAAGTGTTGGTAAAATGACTAAAATAATAATTGCATAGGGTCAACGCCAATTCTGTATTCTCGACACGATCCACTTATTTTCATACCAGAAGATGGTATATCACTTCACTTTTGGGATGGCAAAATACGGATATAAAGATAAAGCATAATACTGACTCAGATTTGATATGCAAATAATGCATTGTAGCAATAAAAATGTGCCAGAGTTTTGAACATAAATTTAAAATCTTTAAAAAGTAGAAAGAGTTAACTGCTCTGACAGAATGTAAAAAAGCTGATCTTGTTGATGCTTTCAACATTTGAGTCAATTCTTTATGATAATTGATATAATTGTAATCTATTTTATGTTACGGGTGAGTAGGATTTTGTAAATTTATATGATTATTTGTATGAAAAGTATGGCGTGGTACCCCTTATGAGAACAGGTATTTACATATTTTGTCACATTTTTATAAAAAACTTCGATTCAAAAATTCAAATTCACTTCATTATTTGGCAGTGCATAACTGTCATCATAGGAAAATACTTATGCTCGTATCACATCAATTCATTTCGTTTTTTCAGCTCTCAAGTTTGGCTTCCATTACGCATGCATTGAATTATCTAGATCTATAAACTTTTAAAATGTTTTAGTGTTGATGCAAAAAATATAGCGTAAAAAACTGAATAAAATGTATTAAAATAAAAATATCTTGGAAATTATGAATTTTTGTTTCAGTTTTTAAAATTCCACTTACTGTTGGAATTAAGGATGATTGATTAACTATCAATATATGTAATTAAATGAAATATAAAGCACAAACAAGTATTTACTCCACAAAACCCCTGGGGCTAATTAATCTCAACATGATTCAAAATTTTGGTGTCCTCCGGTTTTTCGTTAGACCTATAACCAATCACTCTATCATGTTATCCCACCGGATAAATATAAGCGGATTCACACTTATTCTACTGAAAACCTTATGAATACTTCCGATCATATCTAAATCCATCAAAATGAATTTTGATAAGTCGTGGAGCAAATTTTGTAATTGTACAGGTCTTGGATAATGACCACCGCCTCCAGTCATCCTTTCAGGAATTATTTGGAGTCTTTTAGCAGACTTTAGTCCGGGTTTTGGAGTTTGCTTCGGTTTTGATGAGGTACCATTGTGAGGAAAAAGCCTTAGTACTGGAATTAGTGGTGGAAATAATTTTTTTATTATTTATATCGCCAAATATTGTTTTTACTCGTCCATTGCACAACGACTGGACAGTGGAGAAAAGAAGAGAGGGAATTACAACATAAAAAGTGTCGAATAGGACGATTTCCAAAAATGTATGAACACCTAGCTCTCCAGGATTGCGATGGGAAGGAAGACTGAAGCGCTTCTGGTTCGTGTACTAGAAGATAAACTAGCCAGGGCGAGGATGAAAAGAATATATCTCTACTGCTCATAAAACCTATTCTGGATGAACTGGATGATTTGAACTATGAAATGATAAGCTCACAAGGTGGAGATATGCATTAAATCCACATAAAATTTTTATTTTTCAAAATTAGACAAGCAATTTACAAAACTTATAAACTAACTGAAATGAAAATATGTTTAAAATAAAAAGTTTGCAAATTAAGTATTAAAAATAAACCCCCTGTTTGTTTTGCAGTATTTGTCATTTTTTAAATAAAATGAGACACATATTGCAACGATAATGAATGGAAGAAGCAAAGTTGCATTCAGAATCGACTTATATCTTATCCATCATACAAAATTCTTTTTAATTCATGAGGAATTTTTTGCATTGATCTGATTTACAAACCATTGGAAACGTTTTCACAATAGTGCATGCATGCATTTGGAATTTTAGAAAGAAGTCGGTGATTAAGTTCGGTAAAAAGATGCATTATGATCTGTACAGGTAAATTGTAAGCGGATGTGACTAGATGGATATGCATTCGTGTTTTCATCGTTTCACGAGAATATTCGTATAATTGATATTTAATGTGCATTTTCTGTCAAAAATATTGGTAAAATGCCTAAATTAACAACTAAAAAGATTCGACGCCAGTACTGCAATCTCGACATAAACCACACATCTCCACGATCGCAGATATGACGTATGTCCTGCTGTGAGTTGTAGTAAATACGCGTAGAGACAATATGAAGCATAAACTGAAACATATTTGCTATAAGTGATGCTTTTCAGCAATAAAATAGTAATTGATTTGTGTCCATTGTTTTAATATCTTAAAAGTAGAAAGAGTCAACTGCTCCAACAGAATGTCAAAATGTTAATCTTGCGAATAACTCTTACATATCAGTCTACTCTTTTTAATAGTTTATATAATTGTAATTTTGTTCATGTAATTAATTAAAATATCGGAATTAAAATAGATTCCAGCATGTATATGTACAATATAAAAGCGTGCGACTTGATAAACATTTTATTTTGCATCACTTCACTTACATACTTTATGCCGTAAAGATTTTGTGTTCAGGCAAATTAGGAAAACGTTTACGGGTAACTAACTAATTATACGTAAATTATCTTTTAATAAAAAAATATTTTCCCTGTACATTGGCTCATTTTTCACAAATCGTTTATTAACCGATTTTAGAAAAGTTCAAGATAAACATCTCAGGAAGATAATTTCAAAATTTCAGGGAAAATAAAATGGGTGCCTTTGAATAATAGAAGTTCGAATATTAAAAAGGACAAAATCTTTGTTATTTTCTTTATTCATATGTAAAATCTTGATATCAAGCTGACGTGGTTTGCTAAAGATGTGCAACACTTCAATACTTTTGTTAACTATTTTCAGAGAGAAAATTGTGAATAAAATTATTAATTTAAAATATAAGTGATTGTTTAAGCGATATAGAATTATATTTAATACTTTAAATTCATAATTTGTTTTTAAAACTTAATAGCTCTAATGCTCCCACACTGCTAATTTTTCAATATTTTAAACTCAATTGCGAGGTAATATGTATTGTTTTTAAAATTGATTTAAATGAGATAATCATAGATGTCCAAAATTCATGCTACGGTCAAGCCTCTCCTATTGAGTCAAACACAATTGAGCTATCGTACAACTGCATCAATTTATCAATGAAGTCATCAATATCTAAAGTGCTCACGAAAACCGTGTCAGTGTTTCAGTCGCGTCGGTTCAGTTGCTCCCTAATTCGGTGTGAATAATACTCTCATCCATTTACCTGTGAAGTCGAAGTATACAAAAATATATTCATTAGTCTTTGTTCAATTCTGCTTAGTCTTAGTTGGACTTTGGTTTAAAATAATTTTGAATTATAAGCTATTCATCAGTATAAATTTTATAATATTTATAATACAAACTACTTTTCCTTTAGTTTAATGTCCAATGAGTTGACAATTGAAGTGAGTGGGTTACAAAATGTTGATAAGGCCTATGTCTTGAAATCTATGGGAACTTAGATTTAAAGGATTGTATTGGGAAGGCTAACTAAGATGCTTCTAGTTCGTTTATCACGAGACATAACTATTTTGGCAGAGGATGAAGACAATATATCTGTAACACTGATAAAACCTATGTTGGAAGAACTGGACAGTTTAGCCAAAAAATTATGAGTTCACACTGTGAAGATGGACATGGAAAGGCACATAAAAATAATCGAACAAGTAGCAAAATTTATTGATTAGCTAAAAAAATGCTTCTAAATGAAAGGTTTACCAATTAGTTATTAGAAACAAAGTCCCTGTTTGTTGTGCAATATTTATAGTTTTAAAAGTGAAAAAAGACATTGAAACAATGATGAACGGAGGAAAGATGGTTGAATTCAAATCGACTTATATGTTATTCAATTTATCAGATACAACTCCAATAAAATATTTGAAAAATTTAACATTGGAAATTTAAAATTTCACAGACCATTGGAAGGCTTTCACAATAAAGTTTGCTTGTATGAGGAGTTTTTGTAAAGTTATAGGCCCTTGGTAATTAAGTGAGGTATTAAAATGCATTATAATCTGTACAGGTAAATTGTGAAAGCGTGTTGATAGATATGCTTCGTTTTTCACTGGGATATTCGTATATGTGATTTTTACTGTGTAGTTTCTGCAAAAAAATATTAGTAAAATGCCAAAAATGATAATTGCATATTTTTAACGCCAATGCTGTATTCTTGACATACATGACTGACATTGTCAACATCAGATTCATTTCCATGTTCTTCTTAGAATGGTAAAATACGCATGAACACACGAAGTATAATTATTACTAAATCAAATTAGAAATGAAATTAATGCTTTTTAGCAATAAAACAGCATCTAAATTGTTTCCATTCTTTAAATATCTTTTAGATATTTTTTAAAAAGAGAAAGCTGCTCTGACAGAATGTAAAAAAGCTGATCTTGTTGATAATTCCTACATTTTAAACTAATCTTCATAATAGTTGATATAATAATTTTAATAT
>JAQFYG010002933.1:0-13469 GCA_034694325.1 Entomobrya corticalis
TGCAAACAAATTTGCCGGTTTTAAGCTGTAAATCCTGCGTCATACATTATTAAAATCGTTCATTATAAATATTATATTGCATTTCATGCGGTCAATTAAAAATTAATTTAAAGCCTTGTGCCAGCACTTAATACTTTCAGCTTTGATTTTCAAAGTTAAAAGTCATGTAGTTGGTAGAGCTGCCAGAAGACAATGTGGTAAATATTCACTTTTCTTATTATACTACTGGCACATAATCCGCACTGTTGCAGTAAGATCAAATACCTTTTAAGTTATAAATCGCTTTATACAGATTTGTGTCACAATGTGCATTACTCTCCTTCTCTTTTCATTCGCAAAAACATGGTAGTTTCGTGTACAATCATACTCTTGCCTTAATTCATATATTCATTGTATTTATGCCAACTGTTAGTATATTTAATCTATTTGGCAAAGCGTTATAATATGTCTTCCCACAAACTTTACTAAACTTCACGTGCGGTAAATCAATGAAAATGTATTTATAATTTTTTAATGCCCGTCAAAGTCGGGTTCCGAAATCCTATTCAGTTTTTTTGCAATTTAGGATACATGATATAGCAGATGTATTCTATTTTCAATTAAAACGTTCATTGCATTACAACGTAGTGAATTTCCATGTTTTACTAATTTTAAGCTACTCATCTATGCTAAGAAGTTTCAGATGAAAAATATTGTATACAAAATGATAAATATAAACAAAAAGTTAAATGCTGTAGAATGCCGTATTGTTGAAAAGTCAGAATTTAGGTTAAGTTCAACATTAGGTTCACTTCATGCAGGTATAAAAGAAAGGGACACCATGCATAGTAATAAATAAAGTAATAAGTCATTTTATAGCTGCGATAAGATGATAATCATTTCACTTGTGATTTCTTTCGTGCAAGCTACTTCATTCATAGGCGCATCATCATGTTATCAGATTGGACATGATTGAAAACGATGTTTTCAACCAGGAAGCTTGATAAGACAAATTTATTGTGTGGAAAAATGTATTTAAATATGCATTTTATACATTAAATTAGAGTTGTGTTGCAGTTCTGACATAGATATACACAGGGCAGAAGTACACACAAATCGCATGCAGACGCATTACACACTTTGTGAGTTGTGACCATCTTCACAAGCCAATGCATAATGCATCTGCAATCTAACATTATATTAAACCGAATAGGAAGATTTAAAATCTTGGCCAGGTCAAGGCTCGTCATGTTGAATTACTCTTCCTTTGAATCTCTCTTTATCCCTACTCCTTACGCTGACTAATAATGAAATTAACGCTAATTCTATAGAGTATAGTTTTAAAGCATTAAAATGTCAATGCTAAATATGATGATGAATAGGACATGCGACTGTTTATAATGTGAAAGACGCATATCATAATTCATATGGTGAAAATGTTTGGTCCTCAGCCTTTGTTGCATTTGAAACGCCAATCTTATTGTGTATTCTGAATCTAACCGTCAGACGTAGTTATCCCATTAATAATCTCCACAATTTCATAGACAGTGATTCAATTCACTGACACATAAAAAGTTCGTGTGAATTTTGTATGTAGCTGGGTAAAAATGCGAATGTGAACGGCACCGCTATAACAAGCATTTTGTCAAATTCCTATTCAAAGAACGTAGACAAAGCCATTCACATAAAGTTTAATAGTGCTTGGAATTTACACGTGGATCCGTAATGAAAATGTATTTCCCTAATAATGACTTTGTTAAAACTTTTGGAATTTTATTAACAGACTTGGATGGAATGATGGCATACTGAAGAAAAGGAAATAATATAATCACTGTTTCCGTATTATGCTTTTTTCTCAACCGTAATTACAACCTGTGGCTTCTTCTGTTCTGCTCTGTTTTCAATGTTAAAAGTATATGACTGATGGTAACAAAGAAAATAACCATAATTAAAGAAAATTAACATTAAATTAAGCAGGTGTAAGGCTTATAACAGTTGCACTAAAATGTCAGCATTTTAAGACGGATCTCGTCTGCCTGTCCAAATTACATCTTTTGTATTTTATACACTTTTTATTCCCGTTGCTTTATTTGTATGCGTATATCGGCGCTTGCTCTTTGAGGGACATGCTTGTTTCCTAGAATAAACAGAAATGACTTTCCATCCTCAACAGCACGAAATTAGGATGATAACAATCATCACATTGTTGGTAGCGTGCTTTTAATATCTATTGCAATCTTGGTATCATAATAATAAACAGAAAAAAGTAGGCGCAAGGTAATAAACAAATTTTGTGGTTTTCATTGCATTTTTATACAAATGTCAACATATCTTCTCGTCATCTACAGAAAAACATTTTCTTTCACGGGAAAAACTTTTCTTTGTGCCCAGCATGATATATAAATACCTATGAATCTTTTCATATCCATACAGCTAGGTTTTGAAGAATGGATCGTGCATACAGAGATGCGATTGGTCATTAAATTATCATCCTTGCAATTGCTACGATAACAGCTACTTCTTTGATGTTTTACCATAATATTCTTTTCATGATTGAATTGGTACTGCACTAGATTTTTTATAATGGTGATGTTATTTACTCTTTAAAGATTCAAAATAATAATTGTTTTCATTTGGATCAAATGTATTCAGTTTTGCTAATATAAATATCTTACAAAAGTAACGCTGACATGACTTTAGACCATTTCTTGGTATTTATTGGGAACCGATTTAAACGGCATTGTTATTTAATAATTGTCCTAAAACCTTTAAGTCATGGGAGAAATTTTAATTTTGCACAGACACTAGAACTAGAAAACTAAATACATGAGTGAGAATTGAGATGCAATACATGTTGATATGAATGGTTTTATTACGATGCGATGAAAACACAACTCATCTCATGCCCTATTAATCGGTGAAGCATTTCTCGAATCTTGAGCAATTGGCACTTGGACCGTAATGGTATTTTTGTGTACATGATTCATGATAGATGATGATGCAGTTATTATGCTCATAATCATGTTCTAGGTTAGCAATTATAACGTCTTTATTTACAGCATCGAGCATAGCATGATGCATTTCAATTGCATATGAAATATAAGATCTTATTATAAAATTCACTTATCAAAACTAAATCACACAAGGATTCTTAAACCTTGCTTTTACAGTTTTACACATGCGTATTGTACATGCATACCAAGTACAAAACAATTCGGTGTCTGGCTTTGTTTTCTAGGTTTAAATTTATTCTGCATGAGTAATGATGCCAAAAGAAAATTGTATGTGCAAATCGAATTCACGGTTTTAATTCTCAGTTGAAAATATTTAATTAAGGTGTATCATTTGATGATAACTTAAACTGTCTAGCAGCAATAACAATAACATAACAATAAGTGTTGCGTAATTTACGGGATTTTTAAGTTTCCCATTTTGTGAAAAAGTAGAAGGACGCATGCCCAGCAGGGTTACTGATACGGTGTAATAATTCATAACTAACTAAATTCCATTTTTACGGTCGTTGAACGTGTAGTGTATAAAATCGTATAATATTCCATGCTTCAGAATAATTGATAATTATTGTTTCAGTGTAAAATAAAAAGAATGTACGAAAATTACAGAATAAACGTAAATAAATCTTTAGTGTCTATGTATGTATTATGTTTCTTACCATATCAAAAATCCAAATTATGTCAATTCGATACAATTTAGAATGCGACGAATTTATGAATGATTTCCACAAAAACGACTAGGCCACTGACTCCAGAGGCCATGGCCCAGCATCACTGAACAGTACAGTTCACTCACACCAAAAAACTTTTTAGTAATATATTACAACTGGTCGTTATTGGTCATATTTCTTTTTATTGCATAAAATATCAGTCACTGGTTTTCTGTGGTCAAAATATTTAAATAAAAAGTAGTAACACACTGCCACAGTGTCTTCTGCACCAAAGGGTCAAGCTTACTCTCTGATTCTTTGCTAATAATTTCCGCATCAACCTGCAAACTTCTTAAGACACTATACACAAACTAGTTTTCGGTTAGATCGCCTTCATCAATGCCTTCGGAACGGTGGAGGAGAGTGTATGTAGAAAGCACTAAAGCACCTTCAAATCTTGTTTCGCTTACAATGTATGGCTATTATTCACAATATTATTTTATCGTAATGCATGCACACATGTATGCACGCCACAGATTTTCCAATATATAAACATGCATGAATGAATCAACAAAGATCACAATATTAGTGCATAGCCACACGCACACCAGAGAAAAATGTCTACGAGTCAACGCTCACTGATCTTTGCATTGAACGAGCAAAAGATCTAATATCAATCCAAAAGTTGACGTAATATCAAATACTCGTATTTTCTGAAGAAAAAATCTTGCGTTGTTATTACGAGTAAAATTATTGTGAAAACGAGTTTGAAGATTCAGATAGTCTTCCAAAATAGGTCGAATGTTTTTGACGATATAAGTATATAAATCACCAGTTTCTGATATGACAAATGAATCATTCAGACAGGGTGAAAAATGATACACAAAAATCCATTAGAGTCACCACTGCCGACACTAATAACACCTGTGCGTTATTTTTAGGAGGACACCTAAAAGCTATTTCGGTAACCGGAACACCAAAAGAGAAGGGTTGATTTCCCTTTTCTCTGACTTTCCATCGATGTGTGATGTACCGTTACCTGTTTGCATGTAAAATATCTTGTTCGAACGCATTATCTAGGCTAGCAGCAACATCACCACGACACAAAGATCAAACATTTTTCCAGTACACAACCTGAATATGAAAGTTTTATGACGACGAAGAATGCACTTGGTGTGAGGATGAGGATGAGTTTCGGCTCGTAAGAGGAAGATAGAATGAAAATTATGTGTACCTACGACGCGATGCTAAACAAAATCTTTTGAATAGGCACACAGGTAACAACCAAGAAGAAAACCCACTCTTTTGTGTATAAGCTTATTATTATTTCTCAGGCATTGTTGCACTGTTTACCGAAATAAGAGACATACTTTCCACTGTTTGACTATGTGGTAAGTGGTAACGTCAAAAAATATGCTGGGGAGACGCGCATTGCAGCAGGTGAATAATGTGGCACCAACAAAAGAATCTTTTTGTGGTCTCAACCAGGACACTGTGGAATGATGAGTTTCGTGTATCAACCCTTTCCTTGCAACAGAATCAGGCCTTAATGTTGACTCATTACTAATAAATCTGAAAGATGTTTTAAGATGTTATGTGAAGTAAGTGTGCATGCTTGATTTTATGGCGATCGTACTCACTCGTTAATAGTCCCAACCCAATGAATGAAATGTTCAGGTCTCAGGTATATACTAAGCATCTCTTGATGTTTAAGATGATATTATACGTACATATTATGATGATGATTTGATGATTGTGTATGGTGTTGGTGTTAAATATCCGTGCAAGATGAGGATGATATGAGGAATTTTTTTTGGCTCGAATTGAATATTACCATATCATATAAAAGTTGTACCACGCACGGTGTAAATAAACACGGCGGTGGTATTATTGTTGCACTAACGCTTCTCGCACATCACGTTTTGTTTGATTGTTGAAGAAAAAATAAATTCTTGCACCGCATTTGGGCATTTTACCATACGGTTCCTTAAATAATCTTTCAAAAGGTGTAAATGATGAGGGGAGCTTGAATCCATAATATTCAGTCAGGTGTATATACATTCTTTATCGCTATACTTTTTCCTTTAAACTAAAATAAATGTAAAAGAAATGTGTACGTAACCCATTTAAATCTAATTTTGTCTGTTTCTCATCTCAAAGGAGCTTGTGTTTCGTATAGAAAATGTGGATAGGTCGACGGACGACTGTTGAGTTAGGTTGCAGGAGAACCATTAAATTTCATATAGAATGGTTATACTTTATTACGCGTTATTGAAAATGTTAGGCGCATTTACCGAGAGATTCATTCAATCTCAGGAAAAGGCATATACAAACTACAAATGGGCATCGGGCACGGGCGCCTACTAAAAAAAGTTAAGTTTTCTTCTTGCTGCTTTCTGTATTCAAGCTTGGTAAATACTTGTAGTAGTTCGTCCTAGAGTGCTAATCCGAGTATTCCGAGTGTGGTTTTTGTATAAAGTGATATTGCAATAGAAAGGATGTAGTTTTTGATTAAAGGAAAGGAGTATAAGCCGTTTATAAGCACTTTTGCATGTAATAATCGCTTCATGCATATAAAACTAGAATACATGGCAGTGACGCTTTAAATGTTTTAACTATACCAAGCACCTGAAACAGTACCTTAACTACTTACTACGTTTTAAAGGGATGGGGTTGCTTCTCAATGTTCGAATCTTTAATCTCTGCATTTTGCAGACTACAAGAACTTCATGCAATGCTATACGGGATTGTTGATGATGGCCGAAAAAGTAGGTGGGAAAAGTATTTGCTGTATTTATATGTGCACTGTAAAGGGAACTAGACCATACAAAGTACATGTACACGCAGTGGTATTTTTTTACAAATATAGCGCAGCGTAAAGGGCTCAACTGTGTTCAGTGTCGATATTTTTTAACAGAAGAAGGATAAATCTCCGCTTGAGGGATGAAAACCCAACGGCACTTTTTCTTTTAATTCTCATTTCAGTTGTTCTCACATTCGCGTTCTGGGTACAACTCAGCGTAGGTCTAAATTAGGAGCAGGTAGCAGAAGTTTTAATACGAATGTAATGTGCAAATGAGAAATTGTAAAAAAATATTAGTAAAACCGCAAATTTAACAAAGCATAAAGCTGTATACAGTAAATAGGGAACCACAAAAATGATATAATAACTGTTCAAATAATTGTCGATTAAAAGTGAGTTAGAGCTTCTCTTATTCTTTCTCCTCCAGCTTTTTCTTTGCTTGTCATCTTTCTACTAAACGTCTATGATTCGAAATAACAATATAAATATTAACTCATCGTGTTTTGTTTCATGCAACATAATAATAATATGCGATCAAAGATATTTAAAAACTTTATAACCTCCTTTTTCGATCTAAAGTTTGCTCTTTACTTCTCAATGAACAATGTATCTGTGAGACGAATAATATACGATAAAAAATAATATTGAATTTTTGATGAGAACTATAAGTATGGGAATCACGGAACATATGCGTTGAAGGAAATAAGGAATCAGAAATGGAAAGAAAGCAATGCGTATGGATGGATTAAATTTCTTTGAACATAATGCAGTCTTGAATAAATAAGATAATATTGAAGCTATAAATATTATTATACATAAGGAAACTGCTCATTTTATTTCATTTCTTAAATTGCTGTAAAGAAACAACACTACAGCAAATCACATCAACAACCATTAGATTTATTACTTACTGTAAAATTAGTCCTAGCTTTCATGCGCTTCACATATCCATCATATTTATCATGAATATTGTTTTCATTCTCTTTTCATACTGACAAAATCTAATTTAATTTGGAAAGATATGTGCTGCACTCAGGATTTTTCTCATGAATTGTTTGTGCAACTCAAAGAAAACTTTGCAATACTCACTTTAAAACCCAATACCAAAATTTCTGGATATTCAATTTATTAGTAAGAATCGGAATATAGAAAGTTCATATAAAATACTTATTGTTTATCAAGAAAGCATTATTAATTATTGTAGACAATAAGTATAACTAACATATCTTTTCTTGTACAATTACCAGCTATTACTTACTTCTTAACGATCATACTTAAATGTCCATTTCCGATATTTTACTGGTCCACTTTATTTTGTAGCCGTAAGGATGTAAAAGCGTTAGTTTAGAAAGAAAGTTATGGATTGGATTCCACAATACACAGTAGTTTTACTCTTGCCGACAATTTATATAAATATTTTAGATAAGACTTCATCCAGTTTAAGTACTATAAATATGAAATGCTTACCTAGTTTAAAATTATTAAAAGTTTTTTTGATAAAATAAATACGTACAAATTAGGGCTAGAAGTATTATAAAGTGTAATGCATTGGTTTGAGCTTCTAAAATGTACAATTATTGTTAAATATCGTAAATATTGCCAAAAACATTTAACTTGGCTACCTATGGGTCATTGTGCCTTTAGAGACACAATTTTGATAATAAATACTTAGTAGTGTATTCTATAAACTAATATATTTAACACATTTAATTATAGTGGGAACAATACATAAATTGTAACTGTAAAAGTATTAATACTCTTCTAAAGAGACACACTCACAAGAAAGCGATTTACAAAAATACAAAATCTTACTACGCATGTTTGTTTTCTTAATTGAAATAAAATTGTCTAATTCCATGAAATTAGTATACAAATATATATTATCCTAGTGGAGGACTTTTACATGTAGATTTGGCCACTGGTCGTATCCTTTGACTTGTCGGAAGAGGTCAGGATGGGGAATATTCCTTTCCGTCCCGACTCTGGTTTTAAGTACGTACACTGATCCACGAATGGTATTAATTGTATGTGTACGCGTTCAATAAATATTAATAATATATATTTAAAGTGTATATTGTGTATTACTTTTAAATACACTTATATTTAGTATATTGCATTAAACAAGTTATTTAATAAATAACCAACAAAGTATTGGAATTTGAATTGAAGGTAGGCAAAATTATTAAAATGTTTGACATGAAACGGCTGAAAATTTCTCAGTGCGCAACCATTTCACGCGTTAAAGCAGAAAATATCGCTTTAATTTGACTGCAATAATCGAAGAAAACGTTGATTGATACATACAAGGCACTATGATAAAAAAAATTCTAAAATGATTTAAAAGCCTTTCCTGGATCTCATGGCTAGAGGCCTTCTCAGAACAATAACTGCAGAGACCACACATGCTACTAATAACAGCCCAATGAGCAAAACAAGCATTGATGCAAATCCTAAAGTGGACATGCACACAATGTCTCCAGAAGCTGACTCGATCACTGGGACAGCTTCGTCAGGACCGGAGCCCTTTGACACTGATTCCAGATCGTCTGGTGTAACTACAGTTATGACACGGCTAAGACCAACATCTTCATTTTTATCTAGCTCTGCCTTGAATGTGGTGGAGTATTCAAAGACATCATCATCATCGTCCAAACCAATACGGTCAGTAGATGTCTCATTGAATGAAGCTGCACGTCTCTTTCTCCTGGCGGATTCCTCTCTGTCTCCTGGAGCTGGTAAGCCAGATTTTCCGACATATCCACCGGGACCTCCTGGCTGCGAGCATTGCTCAGGGCATTGGTGCCGGCAAATCTAACATAACATAATTTTCAATTTAAACTTTCTCCTTCTCCCAATAAAATAGGTAAAAACAGGTAAAAATTTGAACCTGAATTGTGCATTGAAAGTGTATTTCCATTGAGTCTGGGAATTTGAAGGCTTGGAAGTGTGCATATGACAAAACTGTAGCAGATGCGCCAAAGTTCTTAATCTTGGTAAATCGCGACATGAGTTTAGGTCTTGTAACACATCCCCACTGGTCGACCAATTGAATAGGAGCACGGTTTCCATCATGAGCCAAACAGTTACGAACCATCATGTCAAACTTGTTGTCATCGTCTTTGATAGCAAGGACCATTGTCATTGTTTGACCAATCTTGACAAGACCAGATACTTCAGAAGCCCATGGACCCTTTCCAACCTAAAAATTTAAGTTACAATTATTCTGTTCGCTTGGCTCCTTTTATTAAAACATAAAACAGATTATTATATATGGCACAGGGCATACTTGAATTTGCATCCAGCATCCAACATTATCTCCAGCAAAGTCAGCACGTACAACGTCCAACATGTCAACAGGGAATGGGCGGAAGGTGACTGACTTTTCATATTGGTCATGCCAAGTACATCTTAATTTCCTTGCTTGATCCCAAACTTCTTGTACTTGTGGATCGTACTGAATAACAATAGTATTCTCAAAGTAAGAGCCAGAACCTGACTGTACTCCATATCCATACAAGCCGTTTTCACTGTTTCCTTGCGTTCCACAGGCGTCAATGCCGACATCGAAATTAGCTGAAGTGTGTCCGAGACCCGCAGGAAGATGAATACAATGAACATTGTGATAATGACCCTGAGAATCAAATAAATGAAATACAATATTAAATATTGATTGGCAAACGACAAAATGTAATCTTTCATAATTAAATTCTGTTTGGGAACGATAAAAATGGAAACCTTTGAGAAAATGACTCCAAAGAATGGTTTGTCAAAAGCAACAAACACACGCATCACACTTCTTTCACATTTAACTTCCAATGAAACAATTTTTGGCATATCTACATCAGGACCATTAGGCCATGCTCCTGCACCAGCACCTTCTGGCGGTCCGTATTGAGCTGGTCCGATCTCACCTCCTTCAGCGTTCAAATCGTTTGTAGATAGCGCAGCCTCCTTGCCATGGGTGAAGAGGCCTCCGCTTGGTGGCGCTGGTCGTGGAGGTGGACGAACAGGAGGTCGGTTCATTACTTTAGGATGGCTGGGTCCAGGTGGTCCATGAGGTGGTGGGGGTCCAAAGAACCCTTGATTTCTTTCCTTGCTAAAGTTTGGCTTTCTTTCAAAAAGCTCTCGCAAAATATTCTTGGTGAGCTCTCCAGAATGATAGTTCTGTTTTGGGGGAGGAATACGTTCACGCTCATGGCTGTTGAATCTGCCTCCATGATGCGACGGGTGTGGTGGTGGAGGAGGTACTAAGCCTTCAGGATGATGATTTTGGTGATTTTGTCTTTCGCCAGAAGATAATCCATGATGTTGCATCTGGTTATGTGATGGATTAGGCAATTCTTGTCCTGGGGTTACCTCCTGAGCCTTCTGAACAACGACTTCTCCAGCAGAGGTTGGTAACGCTTGCTGAATGTGTTGCATAATTTGTTGTTCTCTAGACGAGTGCTGATGCTGTTGTTGTTGCTGTTGAAAATGATGAGGGGGAGGTGGTGGTGGCTGATGATGGAAATGAGGTGGAGGTCCTTGATGAAGAGCCTGTGGATGAGGGAAGCGGTGACCATGCTGGAAATTTGGTGGAGGGGGCAAGTGGTTTTGATGGTGCTGAGCAAATTGCCCATGTGGGCCTTTTTAAATCAAACAATAATTGAATATATTTAAATACTCAAAAAAACGATTAGATAAAGTTTATAAATGAATTATAATACCCACCTTGTGGTGGAGGGGGTATCCTAATCCCAATAGGCCCATGACCATGAGGTGGTGGAGCTTGGGAAGGATTGAAACCCATTGGCGCTGGAAGCATCACTTGGTTAGGAGCACCAGGCATTGCAACAGGAACTGGTACCACATTTGGGAAGGATTCTACTGCTATTTGGTCTTTATGACCAGACTCCACAGCAATCTGATCAATATGCTCCGATTCCATTGCGAGTTGATCTGGAACGCCCTCCAGCAGTCCCATTCCTTGACGCTTTTCAAATGATTCATTACTTGCAGGACCGGCTTCGCCATCTTTTTCACAGCTTGAAAGCTGAAAAGAGAAATCAAAATACCATTAAAATTCGATTGTCACCACATGATTTTGTTCATTAAAAACTGACCAATCATTTTCTCTACTGATTGAACAGAGTTCGATAACAATAGCTCTAGCAGAAATCAATTTACTCGTGCCAGGTTCTTTTATATTGTGCTCTGAATTGTCATCATATTCGCTTGCATGCTCATTAATCATTTCTGTGATCACAATAATCATTCGCATGTCCGTTTACAATGCGTCTGCAATTTGATCAGCTCTTTCTCAAATGTTCCGATTACAAATCCCCTGAGGTGTTTGATAGTTGATTGGTTTGATGATAAATGCTTGGTTTGGTCAGTTTCTCCCTAAATTTATGTCAGTGCATGTAAGTATATATTGTGCAGGCTGGGCTCTCTTAAACGTGACCAGAAATAGAAATGCACAGTTGGATACTTGGGAAAATGCAACGGACATGCACTTTCACCATTGATCATACCAGGTAAGCCATGCAAAGAAAATTTGCTTAGTTTGAAATTGGAATAGTGTAAATTTTCAAGCAACAGATCTATTTTTGGATACAGTTAATTCCTTGAGATGAGTTTAACATTTGAGATCACTATGAAAAATGTAAATAGAATACTGTCATATCTCTTCACTGTTAATAGCTATGAATTGTACTGAAGGATGTAGCTAAAACGGGAAAGACTGATACTCAGCGATACTGATGACCATCTCATGTATACTTATAAAAATGTTCATAATTAGCGTTTAACTCTTGTTTAATTGTTATATTCCATCATCGAGAGGAATTCCATTTTGGGAAGGAAAACCTTTGAGTTGTTTTCGTTCTAGAAATTTTCGATCATATCTCATCGTGATCATTCGTTACAAGGAAGGTATTCAATACGAAACTATGACATATCAATTACTGCGTTCTTCTTTCCTCCGTGCATTAAAATTTTCTTCTCTAAAAGTCTATACCATATATAAAATAAAACAAATACCTAATCAAACAATCAAAGCATCAAATTCAAATTCCAACGGTATCATCAAACATAGTAGATTACATCTGAAAAATTCTTTGCACAAATCATTTTAAAAGTAAGCATCTATATAAAATAAACAATGAATATTGATTGATTGATTTTTATAAGTAAATTTAGTTTTAAAGCAGTGAACGCATGATGTAGCATTATTTCATTAAAAAGTATTTCGATTGTGCTATTTTGAAACTTTGATACAGCAATGCATGAAAATTCAGCAGACTTAAAATCTGAATTGTAATCTAAACTTCTGCATAAATTAACTTGTCTTGTTTTTAAATTAGAATAAAAACAATGCATTTTTTAGCACAAATACGCTGAAAAATCATTATCACCCGTTCAATATCTTTTGACTGCAACCAAACATTTGTCATAACTATAACTATTCATAGCTCTATTTGTTTAAGAGAACGCATTTATAAAGCTTAAACTTTCTACACGGGACTGGTCGTGCTGTAAGGTATAGTTTCATTCATCAAGTCATTTCACCGATGTTTGCAGTTTGCCAAACGATTCGTGACTGACATGCACAAGATGCAAGCATTGGATTACTTTTCTGAGCTGACACACAACAGAACAAAATCGCCTTAGCAGACATTTATCATGTGCAAATAAATCGCAAACATTGTCACCTAATAAACTGTCTTTCTTTCTATTATTAAACGAACATAGTACCTGAAAAGGATCAGTGCTCACTGGCTACTGGCTGTGATTTGCGATACTGATATGTACGCATGGACAACGGGCGAAACAACATATTATCTACCTGTTGCAGTATGAATGTATTTTAACACCTTTTACTACTGACTGAGCATTTTAAAAATACAACATGAATATAGCCGACAGGTAGGGACCGACATTTGAATAAAAAAATTTGAAGACGAAGTGCCCGTAAAATGTATCCTTGTCATCTTCCTTTATCTCCATTTGAATGATCTGAAATGAGACGGTTAGAAGAATAGAAAA
>JAQFYG010002934.1:0-13469 GCA_034694325.1 Entomobrya corticalis
TTTATTCTCCTATTCACTCCTGTGTATTACTTTAGTTTAGTTTTATTTACTGGACATAATGGAATTCTCATACTACTAACAGCCTCTAAGAAACGTTTGAAAACACAAATAAATTCTAACAAAAGATTATGATTTTAAGGATAATTTTAAATCTATGTGCATTTACCTTAATTTTATAAATAGATTTGCTTACTTCTTTTGTCGTTAAAAAATAGTGTCTGATCGTAAGTTTATACCACCTAACCAAAAAATAATCTACCAAATATTTCAGTTTAACGTAAACGCTTGCACCATATTGGTCTAAGTATATAAGAGGTTCTTCCAAGATTCCAAGATTAAATCAACTCTCAAATAATCGAGTTTTATGAACGTTTATTATTACGTGCTACGATTTTGAGTGCCAAGATACTAGCATCAAAATACTTTTGTTATTTTTTAGTAATAATCTTGATTGCCGAAATATGTAAATCATGACGTTTAGGGAAGATTGCGTAATAAATACATATTGGTAAACAAAGTCTCAATTTTAGTATTATTTTATTATTATTATTAATTTAAAATTATTGAATGGAAATTTTTCTTATTGTACGTTCAAAGAAAAAATAATTAAACGTTATAATTTTATCATTTTAGAACACTTTTATTGTGGCAAACGTTTGCGTAAACACAAAATTTCATTTGCTCATATCGGTACGATTGCCTTTTTGGTGCTTCTTACTTTATTTTCTCTTTTTGGTAGCATTCTGCTTATAGTATTCAAATACATCTATACTTGGTTAATTGATTTATATACCATATTAATCTTTAGGACAAACAACATCCATAATAAAGCTTAAACCATTTGTACCAGAAAACGTTATGGTAGTAAAAAAACCTAGCCCTAACTGTAAAATAATAATTGTTGATTCTATTTATTTTAATAACTACTCTTTCCATAAATAGTGAAAATAAGCAAATGTAAACACAAACTGCCCACATGAAAAACCTGTTTAATAATTTGTTGTCCATTCAAAGAGCCTTAACACTTACATCGTTTTCATCAGCGAATTTTGTCGGGGTCAAAACTATTGGACGGTCCTGAACACGTCTTAAAGAACGCAATGAAAATTGTTCATGGAACCACCTATTATTTATGCCAGTATCAAAAAATCGTAGAAACGTTTGAAGCACTTCTTTCCTATGAATTCAGTAATATGTAATACCAACTATTTCCTGCTATTAGTTCTTTTCCCAAATAACAGATAATAGTAACAACAAGATGATGGATAGGTAAATATAATAACTATTATAAGTTTAATTGATAATTAAAATACATATATAGGTAGTACATGTGAGTTTGTATGTGTAAGAGATGATGTAATGATAAAATAAAATATGATATGTTTATACACATTTCGACTCTTTTTCTTCTCTGATGAGTTAATCGTTTAGTAAAGTATATAATTAACACGTAACAGTATTACTGGGTACATAATTGTTTTTCAGTTATGTATTTTAACAGTAATTTTTATTTAAAACTATTTCCCTCGAACACAGCAAATTTTGTTGTTATGAAGTATGTTCTTGGCACGAGCATGTGGTTAGTAAGTAATATTGTTATGTACAAAAATATGAGCTTAATTTTTCTCTGTACTGCTTTATACTGGTAAATATTATAAAAAATGTATGCATCTGTATTATGCTATCGCTAAGTGTGAACACAATTGCGGCGACGGTATAATATGGCTTTACATTCATTTCTATAGTATTTTGCTGGCCTTAAGATGAAGAATGCAAACTGGTGTACTGTGTAGTTGTAAAAGTTGATTGAAGTAGCCGTTGCTTCCATTCGACACAACAATTGTGTATTTAATTGTTGTTGATATCCAATTGTCTCCTATAAAAAAAGACATAATGTTAAATATGATCGTTAAAGTAATTAATACACTTTCGCTAAACGTCGTATGAGTTTGGCTAATCAGTAAAACCGTCGGCCAGGTGCACGGTACGAATAGACATGCACATCGTCTTTATCATAATCACCACCATCATCAGCAAGTGAGTAAAATGTTTTGAGCATTTTTCTCGCAACTTTTTGAAGATAAAATGTTGTTGAATATTTCAAATGATTTAGGGTTCAGAAAATATTCTACTGCTCCAGAATGAACGGGAGTGGTCATGTTGCAGTGACGGAGCTTCTCGAATATGTTGCAGGCTGTTGTCTGTGTGTTTGCTGGATTAAATTCCAGGTAAGACGAAATAGAATGAAGATTGCTGGCTGCATATTTTTGTTGATATTTAGACAGAGTACACAAGCATCTCAAGTAACGAAACTCCGGAATCTATGAATAATAATATTTTGTGAATATTTGTTGAAACGAGAATGATATTATATAACGTTCTTACCATCTCACTACACGTTGAGTTTGCTTGCACTAACGTAAACATGTCAATTGAAGTAAATGAGCTGGGTGAACGAAACATTGGGTTGGCTCACTTATGGGAAAAAATTTAACGGACGAGTCAGGAATTCGTGTGGTTGTCGTTGTTGGTACCGGTGAAAATGATGACGTACTTCTGTTGAATGCAACAGGTGCTTTCAACTCAAAAAATGAACTGGTTTTTGATGGCCGTGTTGTTGTTTGTGTAACTAAATAAATACAGTTTGACAATGTACATAAGTATAATAAATATTATGCGGTATATTTTGAAGATTTTAAATATAACTTTAATCAATATAACTATACCCCTTTTTGGATAAAGTATAAGAAAATTAGACAGTAGACATGCTCAGATAGAAGTTGCATTTATAATTGTTTAATGGAAAATATGCTACTCGATATGAGTCACACAAACATAAACAGCAAGAAGCACAACAACATCCAGAAGGAAAAGTAGGAATTTTATGGATTTTGATCAGCAAAATTACTTTAATGGCAGTGATGACGATGATTTTGACAGACAAATGGCTTTGGCGTAGTAGTCTGTCTATTTTTCCACCGGACTCATTGATGATGATTTATCATTATTATTTACTACTGATGACGGAATGATGACATGAACACATCGTCATGCATTTTGCTTGGAATAAACAATATGAATTGGTAATATGATATAACATTAGATGCATACAGCAGTACCTATAGCTAGAAACGATGCATTTAATTTCTTTCAATGTTTAGATACAAGTTGATAATGTTATTCATTGATACCACCTTGGCTGTAATTGTTTAATTTGCTTTCAGACATTGGTAGGTGGTCCACTAGCTCCACTTTTTGCTCATTCATACCACATTGCAACCAAACTGACATCATGGAAAGAGCCGAAACTGGACCATGTATCCTTTTTTTCAACCAAAAGAAAACACAAATACTCGGAAACTTACAAGATATAAAATTGGTAGACCGAAAGGACAAAAAAAGAAAAACTACTACTCCAAAAAGGGAAATGGCGCCGTCAGATATATGTGGTGAATTTGCAACAGAAGGACCATGGGAAGCTCCTGTACCAGGAAAGTCACCGGAACAGACCCTATCGTGACTGATATCAGAACTTCAGAACAGCCAACACTATCTACTGATGCTCCTGTTCTAACAGACAATGTGTCTGTCAGCAATAAGAACCTCGTCGCAGCGGGTAAAGAAATGGCAAGAGCAAAACGGAAACATTACTCCTGTGAATACAAGAAAGCAAATGATGCATTATTTAGAGCAATTGGTAAATTTTAACTTTTGATTTAGTGTTTCCTAAAAACAACAATTACAATTAAAAAATTTATTTATCCCTTTTTTTATTACTTTTTTATTAAAGCTCCATCCAGCAGTAGCGGATGTAAGTATACAGCCCATATCAATGAGCTAGTTTTTTAAATGGGTAAATTTTAATTGTTGAGGTTTAGATACAACCGGTTATTATTTATTCAAACTCTGTTGTTTTTGTTTAATTTTTTACAGAACAAAATACTACATTTTTTACTTATTATATAGTAATTTTTGTTACGCCAGATGTGTTTTTTAAAAGAAAAAGATTTTATAAAATGTATCATCTTTATGACGGTGGCGTGAATTATTCATCCAAAAAGGTATACGGCGATCCAATATAGAGCAATGAGTAGTTGCTACGTGTATAGCTATCACAAGCCAATGAAGCTATTACGCCAAATTTTAATTCTTAATTTTACTGTGATCAGAGCTAGCATCCCAACAATTGCTCTTCCGCTAGATGCTTCTTGACTAGAGAAAGGAGACTCTAGAAGGATACTGTGAACGCCAGTCACTCTCCCATGACAATGGCGTCTAATTTTAATACAACACAATTAGACGCCCATGGCCAGATCACAGTATACGCACCCCGTACTTAGACTCAATTGAGTCATTCACCGAGCCAAGTACGACTCGGTAGCCACCTGCGGCAGAGACTTTGCACCTGCCCGGATTCTAACCCGGATTCCCCGGTTCAGAATCCAACTTCTTGCACCACCAACCTAGGCTGGCTACCTAGCAATTGCTCCGAAAAACCTAAGTGATAGCAATTGGTCCAAAAAACCCAATAACTAATGAAGTGATTGATAAGTTTGACAAACAACCCATGAAAATTCAATCAATGGTAAAAAACGCGTTCCAAAGCTGTTGGGGTTCAAAGCAGATATAAATATTCCAGGACGAGATGAAATCTATGCAGCAGTGCGGAAAATGGGTCACCCGTACAAGTAAAAACTACCTGAAGAAGATGATATCGTTTAAACCCTATTTACAGACTTTCAAAGTATATCGCAAAATACATGCTGCCCTTAATAGGCTAGTAAATCAGCAAACATAATCCGTCTGTTACGGTAAGATTGAATAAAAAAATTGTTGCCAATACAAATGCTTATTAAAGTATTATTTTTCAAAGAAGAATCACAGAGCCGGAGCAAACATTTCATGTAATGTGTTGTAGTTTTTTTAATACACATTTTGCACTACTTTTTGCATTATATCAACTACAATCTTGAATTGTATTTTAAAATGTTTGTTTTAAAAGTATTTAAATATTACCAGCTTAAAGTACACTGAGTATTAAAGAAACATGTTCATTCTTAAAGCTATTGGGCGACATGAAATAACATTTGGGTTGACGTGTACCCCTTCAAAATAAACCAAAAAGGACCGTTACACATTTTATGTAAAATGATAAATAAAAAATATGTGCGTGTAGCAAGGACATGACGAGGACATGTTCTACCCTGTTTCTTGGTTCTCTATTTGTGCATTGTAAAAGTTCAGCCCTAGTCCTCTAGAATGATACTTAAGGATGACGGTACTAATATTAATACGAAACAGCTGCATGTTGTTTTGCTGCTTGGTGGCATACTTCAATTACATGAGCAAGTTAAACTCCAGTTGAGGTTGATCTTATGTATATTGAAAAAAAATGCAGCTACAGCAGCAGTCGCATTTTCTCGATAATAATCGTATAGCTTACTTACCTAGTCCTCTCTTCAGTCAAACCACCTGTTCACTTTCAAATCGGTATACCAAACATCTCTGAAATCATTAAAAATCATTATGAATACATTTTTTGAAATATGTTTACAGTAATATTATGAGGTGGTGTAGGCATGCTAATTCAACGATAAAGAGATTTTTACGTCAGTTTTTTATTTCAGTGACATTAAGTTATAATTCCACTGTCGGAAAAGTACAAAACCAGACTCTCTACTCCCAGCGCCAGGTCCACTTGACCGGTCCAGAGGGGCGGCATTTCCTCCAACACCAAAGTCAATCTGGAAAGTGAATCCTGCGGGTGGTGGTGGCGGTGGAGGAACCACTACCTTTTCAACAATTTTTCCCCCACAAAGGCTTTGTGGAGAAGGCTCCACATAATGCTTCTTTAAAGGCATGGTTGTTCTTGGCTGCAATTTATTACTAAGCAAAAAAACAAACGAATAGTTTTTAGATTATTTGACAGATGAAAATGATAAAGGGGAAAATTTGCAACAAATTACTTATGTTTACTTAGCATATGTTTATAATTCATATATAAAATATTGCCAATTTTTATTATTGTACTTGCTATTTATTTTTAATCAGAGTTTGGGCACAGCTCTTACAAAATTTCAACCTACGTTCTTAAAGAGTACGTCAACTGAAATATGACATAATGGGGATGACTCATCAACATCAAAACAAAAGTCAAATATAAAGCCTCACAAATCACAAAAAAAACCTTTTTATTTAGGAAGAAAATATAAGAAAATAATTAAGTGCTCACCTAAACTCATCCCTGCTCCTTTGTCACACTCACACATCCACCACATTACTTGCCCAGTCATCTTCTTCGAGCTCATGAGCGATCCATTTTATATTTGGATTATGATTATGTACTACCGTATTCATAATACAAACAGGCATAATATCGTTTATCGTCACTTGGGTAAAGAAAAACTAAATTATCACCTACATCTTCATCATCATACAGTTTGTTTACTAATCGCCAATGTATCTTTGGTCGTACGTAATTCATTGTAATATCCTAGATTGTGTGTATCCTAGATAGATCATAGACAGATTTAAATCATATGACACAAACTTTAACACCAAACTTCCATAAAGCCTTAATTATGTTTTTTTAAAGTTTTGTGTAAGCTGAGAATTCAAATAATGATGACAACACTGATTCCTACGTGAAACCAGTATCATTCAAGCAATACTTGTAATATATATCTCCAGTAGCCATCCGTTTGTTCGTCATTCACATAAAAGCGTTTTAGGTCAATGGGCTAAGTTTACTTGAGCGTTATAACAGAAATAATAGGAAACACTAAATCGTTCTCACATTCTCATGTAGATAACCCCCATAATGTGAGCCCATAAGAATACAGCCCCGCTGCGTCTCTGCTTCAAAGTAAAAAGATCCAATGGAAAAGCTTTCCATCTTCATTGGGAGCTGCTTTAGTGCCAGTGCCTGTTGGTGTAGTTTCCGAGCCCAATATGAGCGACGAGGGTGAGGATGAACCGCTTTCGTCGGATAATGTGGAAGAACCAGACGATGAAGCGAAGCCAGATGCTTATCTCGCAAGAGTCAAAGCTCAAGCCCAGAAATGGAGCAATAATGAGTCTCTTGAAGAATAAACGGAAGATAAAGAATATAATCCGGACAGAATTGCCAGGAAAGCCGATCTTGAGTGCACAAATTTAAAAAAAAGACTTCTTTGCAAACAAATAGCAGTACTAACTAACAGCTCTGCACTTACCTACCAGCGCAGCTGTGTGAAATGTGATTATAAGTGCGTATCAACTTTGGAACTTAACATTCACTCCAGAATGCTCAACCATGAAGTCATAAAGAAAGGGTAAAAGATATGTTACGGTTTATTTTGGCTAATATTTGGAGTGATATTTGAGAAATTAGAGAACAGGAAGTAACGAAGTCTTCGATTAATTATTTATTTCATTATAATCACCAGTCCCTTCTCTTGCGGACAATTTCGTGTCAGATCCATCATTTTGTCTTGTACCATTTATTTTAAGTATAGAAAGACAATATCACTGCAAAAAAGCTAGAGCCGCTCAGACATGTGACCTTTGTGATCATCGTTTACAGTCTGCTACTATAGCTCTTCAGCACATGATTGAACCACATAGTACAGCGTTTTGTAGGGTTTGTTTTTTAATATTCCAAAAAGCAGTGGAAAGAAAAACGCATAGCTGTTTTGTAAAACGGATTATGCGAAACCATAGTCCTACAATAAATTACAAATGTGATATTTTCAGGTTTTTTTAAAACAACGTACTTTTTCATGCTAAAATGGTACATCTTCCTAACTGCACGTTGTTATTTGAATACTGTAACATTATGTATGAAACAGGGCAGGACTTAGTAATGCATTTTTCTAGCAAACATAAACCAGAGTTTATTATTTGCTTAATTTGTTACTGTGCATTTCGTTGTAAAAAGGATTTTAGATGTCATGTTATATTGACACAGAATAATTTTCCTTGTACCGACTGCGATAAACTATTTGACGATTGTCAACAACTAATATCTCATGAGAGAAACCATCAAAAAGAAAAAAAAGAATGAAAGGTGTAACGGATATTTTCTGGATTTAGAAAGGCATAAAATATAACAACAAAGTACAAAGGTGTGTTGTGGACGTGATTAAGGTAAAAGTTTAACCCAATGAAATGGCAGAGAAAGTAACTCATCAATGCAGTAAATTTCAAGCCGTTGTTATTTGCAAAAATTGAAAGGCAATGAGGCTTAAGGATTTAGTTTTTGAAGAAGTTCTAGATGACTCAGAAATTGTTATCGCCAAAGAGCTGCAAATAAATCCACTTATATGTCTTGGCGGTAATGATGACAAAAATGAAATCTGAAAAGCGGATTTGGTCTCTTATTGTATAGCCTGCACTTCCAAAGAAAACATATCTGAGCTCCAAAAAAAATCAAAGTATTGGAAACAAAAGAATACAAACAGAAAACTGAGAGGATGAAAAACTAGTTGCATGCTCATGATTCAGACAGACTACAAACAAGTTTTTTTACTTGATGATGAGAGTCGCTGAATGAGAATGCTTGCATGATGATAAACAATCTTTTCATAATAATAGTATTCTATTTGGTAGTGGTAGTGATGTAATTACTTTTTCTGTCAAAATATCGCTATAATATAATGTGATATTTTAAAATTAGAAAGCTTTATAGATTATTCCTTTCACCAAAAATATAAACAATCTACTCAGCTAACATGATCCATTATTTCTTGCAGATAGACCTTAGTTTATTGTATAAGCTCTGCTATTACATGATAAACTCATGTTTCAAAAAGAGTTGGTTAGCAGATATGGATGGTGAGATAATGAAAATATCGTCATCAAGGAGATTGCATGTTTATGGCTTGACACTACTTTTATATAATATGTTTTGAAATTATATTATATGCTTATGACGATGATAAGGAATGAACTCCCAAAGAGCAAGATCATAATTCATTTGATACAGAATTCCCATCCACCGCCAACAAATTTCAATAATTAGATTCTCTCTTTTATCCATGTCCACCTCATCATGTTGTTATCGTCGTCATCATCGTACCTTTTCTATCTCCGTCGTCTTAAAAACTTGTTTGACCACTTTCTCAAATATTTAGTTGCGCTTTTAATCGCTATCGTTATTTTTAGCTTTGTTTTAATTGATTTATACTGCAGCATGAATAGGTTTTTATTTGCAGAAAATAAATTGCAAAAGCATTAATACTATGAGTATTTACCGTCACCTTTTACCATGTTAAAAAGGTGACGGTAGTGCATTTTGATCCATCGCTTTTAAGCAGAATAAAAATAAATTTTTAAAAAATTAAGCGTATAAGATAATAATTTTTTTAAACGTTTACCTTTAAAGATGATATTTTCTTTGATGTGATGAATCCTTCCCCTTTGACATGATTATCTTTTTTAAATGATTGTTATTATGGAGTTTTTTTAAAAAACATAGTTTGTGTGTGTGTTTGTGTGTGTAGAAACTTGATCAAGAACAAAACACTTGTCACGGCACCGTAAAATCAGCTCACATTTAAGTTTTTTAATTGGTTCATTAAAAAACAAGAAATAAAAATGCTCCGTTAAAACTCCTGAGATGATGATGAACACTCGTTTGATGATTATTATTATCGAATAATTTTTAAAGAGTTTGTGTGTGGTGTAGAAACCATTAAAAATCACTTGTCACAGCACCGTAAAATCAACTCACATTTAAGTTTTTTAATTGGTAAATAAAAAATAATAAATAAAAATGCTACGTTAAACTCCTGATATGATAATGAGGGCAGTATTCACAATGGTGGTGCTTTTTCTTCTTCCTCTCCAAAAAATCTCAAATGATGCTCATAACATGCTGATTTTTAAATGAAGCCTTCCAAAACTCCTTGTCTGTTCCCCTATGCTTTTTTGTGCAAAATGCCCCACGGTTAAGTGCACAGGGAGTACTTTGTTTAGAGCACTTGACTTGTGCAAGTGCACCGAGCTCAGGCAAGTAGCCCATGTTGCATGGCACACGTTTAAATTTTCAGTTGAGTCTTTTTTAGGTAAGAAGAGAAAAGCAGTACGCCATATTTTCCTCTCATTTGCAAAACGGTACCCTTTTCTTCTTTGTTTGTTTGTTTGAATCAAGTGGTTCATAGCTCTTTGCCTTGTTCAGAGTTATCGATGTAGTTGTGTTTTCATGAAAGAACCACCTTTCAAAAAAGAATGCTTCTCCCTCTTTCTTGCACTTGCAATGTTTTTGTTGCACTTGCCCCTAGCTACTGACTTTGTTCAGTTCAGTAGCTGGGGGAATGTGCGTGCGCATTTCATGAATGAAGCAGAGCCTACCTCAAGTGACGTAGGCTCTGCTTCCGCTCCTGTTAGAGCTACTGGAAACGGTTTTTCTGCGATGTGTACCTGGTGTTCTTGACAAGGTCACCGAAAGCGACCATTAGCTCGTTACGTTCTCTTCTAATGTATTATTTGTTGGATGAACAGGAAGTCGGGTATGAACTATGTCACCTAGTTTGTATTTCAAAAATGGAATGGAACAATTAGTTTTAGCTTTCAGTTTACAGTCCATACACATTCAGTATCCATTTCACAAAATGTTTAGGTACTTTCATATTAATCGATCCTTCCTTACGTGATTTTTTTGTTTTTATGAATGCACGCATTCTTGGCAAAAAATATTCTGAGCCAAAGGGAGCTCTCAAAATCAAAACATACATTCCATTGTTCTAAACTCAATACTATTTACAAGCAGAAATGAAATAATAAAACGTAGACTAGAAAATTTGACAGATTTTGCGAATTTGTGCTCTGTGTTATGAAATTTGTCGAATTATGTGAATTTGTGTCCTGTGTGGTGCGTGCTTTCAATATTTGTGTCCTGCGGGGTGCGTGCTGTCAAATTTTGTGAATTTGTGTCCTTTTGTTAAATTTTGTGATTTGTGTCCTGTGGGGTGCACTTTGTAATACTTTACGGTATTCTGATAAGTTTCAAATTTTCGTCCTGTGGGGTAAGATACGTTGCAGCCGGAGGTAGAAGACGGAAAAATTTTGGATCTGCCGACCGTAGTGTATATTTTGCTTTTCGACGAAAAGAGGGTGATGTATGCTGCCACTGCTGCTGCTATCCAAAATCGCCGGTTTTGAATCCAAAGTCTGGATAGTGAAGTCCATTGGGTCATCTTGATACTCCAGATTTGCGATGCTCTGCATTTTATTTAAACTCCTCCCCCATCAAACTTCTTCACCAACTTATGTATAGTTTCTAGATAAGATAGATTTAATTATGCAGGTGCTACTTAACACGCGAATGACGCCGCGTTCTCTTATGCTTTTAAGCATGTGCATTAAATATGCTCCATTATTTGTGCAAATGCGAAATAATTAGTTAATTGCCATGTTGATTTAATATGGTGGTAAACGATTCGACTTCTTATTTATTAATTCATTATTGTTTGGTGGTGGTGAAGTAAAAATGTTTCCAATTGATCGTTACCAAATTTATTGATTATTGCAAAAGCTTCTACACTGGTTATCTATCAATTCATGTGTAATATTTGAAGGTACTCGTCAAAACGTTTCTTGTTTATCAAAAAATGAAGCAAAATGTTTTGAATAAACTGAGATCTGAAATCAGTTTGTGTACAGGGAAGCTAATTAAATTGATTTGATAATTGTTTGATTTTGAAGTACAACTCTGCTACGTTCTTAAGATCGGGTTTATCGTCATGATAATCTCTAGGTCCTACTGATAAGGACCCATATAGCGTCTAGCAAAAACACTCATTGTTTCCAGCATGGGAAAAAACGTGTGCAAGCTTCCATGATGATGACCTCTTCCATGCACTAGGTCCTCGTAACGAGTCCTCATCCTGTCAAGATGCCAACGAATTTCTTCAAAATACTCGATAACCTCTTAATTTGGAGCCAGTGAAGAGTGAAGGCACCTGTGGCTGCGGGTGCTGACTGCTGAGGCTGCTGATAATACTGACGGTATTGCGCCTGCCGCTCTTGGTTTAGACGCTGTAAATTCGCAGATGCAGGTACCTGATGATAAAGTGCTCCCTGTTATTGGTCAAGAGGAAAAGCAAACACTTCTTGTGGATACGGAACTCGATATTTTTCAGATGTAGACGGCTTCTCGCCGACGTTGGAGGTATCCTCCCTCCAACGTCTACAACTTTCATAGACCGCCTTCCAGGAGGAGCACCAGCTCCAGACGCTGATTGTAGAGATGGGGGGGGGCGGAGCAAGAGTTTCAGAATCTCCTCCCATAAATGTTTTGATATCCTCAGCTTCAGTTCCCACCACACCAAGAGACTCACTACTAGAAGACCTTTGATTAGGGTCCGGATTGGGTGGATTTTCTCCAGTTCCTTCACCACTACTTTTAAATTGGATCGGCTTAACTGGATCCAGCATTGGAGGGGACTTCTGAGAAGCAGACGTGGAGGGTGGTGGGGGATCAGTGACAAAATCCGAATTTAAGACCACGTCATAAGGCGAGACAGTATCCATAAGGCTCCTAGATGGCTGGATGGCAGGTTGTGGGCCAGGTTCTTGAGAAGGTTCTGGAAACCCAAAGTAACTTGAATGCTGACCAAACTGATTTCCAGGGAGCCTGTGGAAAATAAAAATAGAATAAATAAAAACAAATAAGAATAAAAATAAATATTTGCACGAAATCTTTATCTATTTTATAAAATAAGATTGTTCGAGAAAAAAGTAGAGGAGTCACTTACAAGGTTGAGCGCCAGCGCCCACGGCCCCTTCCGACACCAGAACCGAATCTTACATCAAGTCCAGTTGGACGACGAGCCATTTTTTCGAACCTTTGTTCTTGACTTTACCTTCGAAATTGTTCGAGAAACAGATTTCGTTGTAACACAGTCTGAATCTTTAACAGTTGTGATGGCTGTTAATAGTTTTAAAATGAAGGGAGGCAGAAGGAGAATTTGTGAACCAAACAGTAAAGATGGCTACTAACGAATGATAATGATTTTGGAGAATGAAGCCCTATTTATAGGAAAAGATATTGTTCAGTTGTAAGTGGTCAGACAACGCTTATTTTCAATTTAAAACGTCATTTTTGATTTTATTAAATTAAATTATACGAAGAAATGTGCATAATATTTTTACAGATATTCATCAAAATATTTCAAAATGCATACAATCTAAACGTTGATCAATTTCTGTCGAATTTCAACTTGAGGCAAACTCCAATATCCTGTTTTTAGGTTGATCCCTCTCCGTTTCCGTTTCCTTCAGTATTTTTGTCCGTCTAATTCAAATATACTTCATTTGTAGCTTATAGCTTTATGTTAATTGCTAATTAAAATTAATAATAAGCTTACAAAGTTTACATCATGATTGTTATCAGATGGCTGGCTTTCTTTCATGACTCCTGTCGACGTGGGAGTCTCCGTGGAGATACTGGAGGGTTCTGGGTCCCTGGAAGGTCCTGAATGATTAAA
>JAQFYG010002935.1:0-13468 GCA_034694325.1 Entomobrya corticalis
TGATTGCATGTTTTATAAAACTATGAAGGTGGTAACCCAAACAAACCATTAATGATGACACCGTACTGAGTACTGGCCACTGGCCACTGAACTTGAAATACCACAATCTCATAAAAACATCAAAGAAATATGATTTTTTAAATATTAAGTCTTTATAGCAAAAGCTCAAATAATAAATTTTAAAAAGTTTTATGCAACCACAAATTATTGGTATAATGTTTCCTTTTAATTCTTAATAATTAAACTCAAGGTAAAGAATATGCGATTTTATAGTATGTATAATTTTTGCCCTCTGGTAAAAGAGATCTTAATCTTAGTCGTAATTTTACTTTAATTGCGATGCGACTAACTAATTAATTATTAACTAACTTAAATGAAATAAGACATTAACACAATCAAGTTAGCCCGCTACAATGGCCGTGCAGAGCCGTAGAAGAAAACTAATTTCTATTATAGTGGGCATTATTGCTTTAACTTTAATAAAAGTAATTGTTGATCCAGACAACGAGTGCTTATATTTCTTTTCCGAGCCAATTGAGTTGGACCCATCGTCTCGAACATATTTTCATGCATCACTTAACGGCTCTGGCGTTATCCTCCTCGTGAAAGGGGGGATTGGTAATCAGTTGTTCCAATTTGCATGTTCATATGCTCTTGCAAAGGAGAAAAACATGACAATTTACAACTACATAATTCGTAACACAAGAACAAAAATGTTTTCTTCCTCACGAAAATTCCAGTTTTACCATCGAGAATACGTACTAGATAAATTTCAAATTGAGTTGGATAACTTTATTGATAAAACTACAATAATCGATTCAAATAACATAGGATGTATCACTGATTTTGAACTCTTTTACAAAAACTATACAAATCGCCCATATCTTCAGCTTGATAAAGATTCATACTGCCAATCAGAAGAATACTGGAATTTATACAAGGATGAAATACTGCCAATGTTTAAATTGAAACCGGAAGTGATTCAGCAATTTCCAGAAAATGTGTTCAAAATGAAGCAAAATATTGAAAATTCCGGCGAAAGTGTAGCTGTTCATGTGAGAAGAGGCGACTTTCTAGAATCTGTTGGTTATGAATTGCCAATTATTTATCAAAAGGCAGCTATTCTTCGAATGATAAAAATACTGTACAAAATGGGAAAAGCTGATCCAACTTTCTTTGTATTTTCTGATGACATCGATTATGCGAAAAAGGAGCTGGAAATTGTGTCAAACTCTTATGGAAATACACACAAATTTGTTTTTGTTGGGTCACTGGGAAGTTTCACGAGCATCCAAGAATTTTATTTGATGACGAGTTGTAAGCATTTCATCATACCAAATAGCTCATTCTCATGGTGGGCGGCTTATTTATCGCGATATTTTTCATCAAGGCAGAAGGTCAATGATTCTGTGGTCATCGCTTCCGCGTTCAATCCCGAATTCTGGAAACTTTGGGAAGGAGACGAGCAGAAGTTTTATATGATGCTACATGGTGGAAAATATTATCCTCAGGATTGGATTATTGTCGATTCATTCAATAAACGTTCGTGAGGTAATCGTAATTGTAATATGCCTAATAATCGATTGCGCGACCGTCGTGCAAATGACCAAAGTAACCAAAATATTTTTTTGCGTTTTCAGAAACTCGTGTTTGTATTTATGTATCATATTACCCCTTCCATAATTTATTTCATAAATATTTAAAAAATAATGTTTACTTTCCAACTGCCTTTGACATGCGAAACTGAAGTAGGACGATCAAATAAGTGGAAACTGTATTTAAAATCTGTTCAAAAGAAATAATCGTTACCATGGTAACCTGGTTTTTATCAAGAAAAAACTTGTATTGATTGACCCAGTGCTGACCTGAAATATGGCAGCTCTCTTTAATCGGAAAAAGTGACAAGCAGACACTGAAAACGGTTGAATATTTTCATTTCTTTCCAAAAGAAGCAGAATCCACATTTCATCATTCCATGTGATAAATCTTAAACTAGCTGATTGCTTGGGTTGTAGACGTGCTCTAATGTCCTCAGCAACTGGCTTGCGCAATACATCCTTCAAGTTTTTATCTTTATCATTGACAACGTTTCTTTGTGACTTACATCGGAATTCTGTACACTTTTGCAAAATTGCAAGAAGTGTCCTGTTCATTTTATCGACCTAAAAACAAAACAAAATAGCGACAAACAAATTTCCATCTAATCATTAGAAAAATGTACTTAAATTAAGCACAAATTACCTCTTTTTCTAGGCCATGACCAGCATTGTCAATAAAAACAAATCTGACAAGAATGCACAACGCATTGATTTGTGCTGTAGCTCTATACCATCGCCATAACGCCCCTGATTCTGGATTCGTTGTGAGGGCAAAAAATGCTGCAAAATTTAGACTCACCATCCAAATGATAAAATTCCCAAAAATCATGAAACCAATTATTACTTGCAATGAATTCCAGAAATCTAACAAGTCCTCATAATAACAAATGCATTCAAACCCTGAAAATTTTCTATTTGCCATCTTATTTTTCTTGTAGATATTACTACTGCTCATTTGTTTCCCTTCGGTTAAAATTTCTTTAAATTTTGAATTTAAAAATTTGAAACAGTCTGCCAACCATTGTAAAGCAAATAAAATGACTAAGGATAGCGTATCGGCAGAATTTAGTTCTGCAATTAAAGCTTTTACACAGTTTGTGCTGGTCTTGTACCACGGTCTGTAAACGGGGATACGTCTAACCATTCTTTCTACGGAGTAAGCTCTTGCCAAATCTCGTGCTAAGGAAACGAGCATCATTGAAATATAGAAAATATCTTGTTTGGAGAACTTGGCATAGTAAGCTTTCACTTCCGGATACTTTTCACAAAATGCGAAAAACTTGGAACAAATTTCGATAAATTTCTCTTTGCAATTTCTAATATTAAATAGATTGCAAAGAAAGATCCCGATTCGGAGACTTCCAATGAAAAGATATGAAATAAATGGTGTGAGAACAAATACAATCTGAATGAAGGGCTGTAGGTTTCTTCTTGTTATATCTGCTTGGAAATTTTTCCGAATTTGAAGAAGCAGATATTCTACGTACATGTCTAATGTGTATAAATTAATACAGATCAATATTAGTCTCCAGATATTGTATGTAATTTTTAAGGTTCTTCTGCTACTACTTATAAGGTAATCTGGACCTACTCCCATAAATAAAATAAAGAATTTGAGAAACCTTAATTTGTTCATTGTCTATTGCTTTGTTTTAAATTTTTGAAAGTATTCCGTCAATTTTATAGTTACGAGTTTCAATATAGTTTATTAAATTTATAATAAAATAGTTTTAAAGTATTAAAAATTAGTAAAATAGGTCTTATTGCTGAACTGTACAAAATATAGGATAAGTTACGTGTAGCTAAGTTTAAGATTGCTCTGTTTGTCAAGGTACTTCAAATGGTTTCAAGTTGACGTCTTAGGGACGCCTCATTTGCAACCTTGTAAACTGTCATTCCACTACTCATTCATAATGTACAGGGGACAAAAATACAAAGTAAATCCTTTCAGCTAATGGTTTTTTGGATTAATATCAATTTGGAGTTAAAGATTTATCCGCAGATAATACACCAAAGTATTGCAGCTTTTAAAGCTTCTTATGGACACGTAGTAGCAATAGGTTAATAAGTTTGAATATTTAATAAACAGTTCTTATGTGATAAATTTGTGTAGTATATTTTTATGTTTTATGTGTAATTCTTTGCCTATCCAAAGATTTTATCGTATTTTATTACAAAACCTTAATGTAGAGGCAAGCTTAAAATATTTCTACATTATTATAACACCTAAATCATTTTCATAATATAATCAATTTTATGCGTAATGTATTACTTTAAAACACCAACGTAATTTTATTATTTTAGAAGTTTAAACACATTTTAACTTGTACACGTAGTATAATGATAATAATAATAATGTTTATGACTTATGTCAACAAATTGTTCCACTTAAGGTCGCGCCTTAGCTGGTACGTTAGCTGCTGCGATAATTGACTGCCGAAATTGCAATAAAACAATGAGGTAGTTCGATGCTGTATTTAGTACCTAACAAGGAAAATAATCAAATATTAATTTATTTCAAAGTCACAGGAAATGAAAGTATGTCCTGCAATCACTGAATTCATTCTTGTACCTCAAGTATGGTTGTCCTATTGATGCTGAAAAAATTTGAAGCAGTGACGGTAAAATATTTAAAGCTTATATTATTTTCTAAAATGTAGCGCCAATTTCTCTCATCAGCATTGTTAAAGATGACAAGTTTGTTGCTAAATTTCATATTCAGATATTTAAATTGATTGAATTGACAATGCGCCAAAATTTCCAGTATTAATTTATCGATTTTCTTTGTCTAAACCCCAAATATCAAAATGCACTTTGATTAAAACTTACTTTAAAAATTAATATTAATGGGTAAAACATGTTGCAAATTTTATTAACAAACCTGAATCTCGAGATCATGTGCAGCATTGTCCACGCAAAGAAATCTCAAAAGAATACAAACAACATTCAGCTGCGCAGTAATTTGCAAAAACTTTGAATATTTCCCCATAGTATCAGTGGTTAAGCAAAGTGCGAAGAAACTGTCAAAATTCAGAATTATCATCCAAAGTGAATAATTTAGGAAGATAATAGCACCCACTAATTGCTCTATAGACTTCCATAATTTTGACAGGTCGCGATAAAAACAAAGAGCTTCTTTCCCACATATTTCTCGATCTGATCTCCCAGAAATTTTCAACTTTTCCAAATTTTGCTCCAATTTTCTACTCAAATTTTTAATGGAATGTCGAAACCATGAGAACAAAATTATTACAAAAAGCGTTAGTACATCGAATGATGTTAATTCGGCGAGAAAAGCCCTTGCAATGTTTTCCGCGGTTTTGTGCCATGGCCTGTGTACTCCTGCAGACCAGCCTGTTCTACTGCGATTTGTCATTTCGATTGCATATGCCCTCATACAGTTCCTTGTATAGGAAAGCACCATCATTGTCAAGTATAAAACTTCGTTCAATGTAAAACCCAACGAACCCTGCTGGTTATCAGAGTACCTTGTCCCAAATTCTTTGAATTTTAAAACCAATATATTCACAGTCGTTCGGAAACTTTTGAAATTTGTTAGATCAACAAGAATCACAATTGTTCGGAGAATTGTCTGGGGAAGAAAGGAAATCTGTGGGATGAGAACGTAAATAATCCTAACAAATCTGGTTGCCTGTGTTCTTGAATTGACTTTGGCCGCGAGGGTTAATTTTAAGTATGTGTGGTGTTGATAAGTTGCGTACAATGTTAACAGAGTTAATGCTAGTCTCCACAAGTTGTAAATTATCCCTAAAATTATGGATTTTGTTACAAGAATAGTTGGACAAAACCCTAATATGGCTGATAATATCTGAATTAATTTAAGCTTTAAAGCCATTTTATTTCTACGATATATCACATGAAAGTTTTTTACAGTAAAAATAATTACAAGTATGTTTTACCGACTTGCGTATTTACATTATGATAAATATTGTGATCATAATTTTTTGGCTACCAAGCAATTACTTGAACATCACGTCTCTAGAAAATATAGAAGGGTGTACGCAATAGTACGCATTAAAATGAAACACAAATCTGCTATTTGTAAAAAATATGTACATTTAATTATTTTACTACTACTATTACTACCAACCAATTTAAACGATCTAAGCACTTAAGCCTAGGTCATATCAGATAAATATTTAATGGGCCAACAAAAGTACAACATTTATTTGTATTTTTGCATTAAAAAATGTTTTCTTGTTTCCATTTGCAATTGCAATGTTGTTTGTTATAAACATTATTATCAAAACTTTAACACACCATCATGTTATGAAAGCAGAATGGATATTGTTGAAGTAAAATGAGGGGAAAATGTTTATTAATGGATTTTTGACTCTCAGACCAAAAGCATTTCGAGTCGTCCATTAAAATAAGTATATAATATGGTTGACATTTTGCTTAGTTTTCCTTATAGTCTGAGACAAGTACTTATAAACCGATGCTTTTCAGAAAATGTTTGCAAAAAAAAAAACATTATCCTTAGTCAAAATCAAAAGTAACTACTAATAATCGAGAACTAAACCAATAATTTAGGTTGTATATATGTTATGAGCATATTGACAGCATTGGTCAGTAAAATACTAAAATAATTTAAAGGCGTTTCCCCGGTAATCGTAAACAATAATGAACCGCAAAAATGGAAAAAAATGGCTGCGAAGCCAAGATTTCCCTGTTCTTGATACGTTGCTCAACTCGCAAACGGGGATACACTTTCACCCATTTACTCTGTCTCACTTTACATTTCCAAATGAAAATTAATCTTCTTGACTTTGAATCTAGTCTTGATATTTTTCGTAAAAATAACAGAGCAAATAGCAATCAGGTAAATTATCAAATGTTATCTGTTATCCACATCATCTGTCATTTTCATTTCTGAAATCAAATTGAAATTGAAAGCATAATCATTTCTGCAACTACAAGTAATTTTAGCGTACAATTGTTAGTATTAGTATCAATTTGATTTTGGGACAGATATTATAAAATCATAGAAATTCTATATTTATATATATTCGTAAAAAATGTTTTCATGTGTAGCATCTGAATTTATTGTGGATAGAAGTCCATATTTCCAGTTCCTTTGAGCGTGGGATATTTAGGGCATTACCAATGCCAATATTCTTGGTAATATTCTGTCCTGTCGGTCTGGTTTTTCTTATATGTATTCTAATGAATCTGGTAAACCTTTTTTATGGCAAGCAGAAGACTAAAATTGGCCTTCATCGCTGAATACAGATGTCAGGATGCAAAAATTACTAAACTATATACATAGCTACTAAGCTGAAATTTTCAAACAAATTTTCGTGGTTGTATCCATCCCAGCAGTTTTAGCATACCATTGTCCCATTTATTTGGCTTGTTTTACAGAGTTTTTATTGAAAAATACACAACTATTCATTGGTCATTATTATTATTAGATTATGAATATTCATATATAAACTTTCAATTTCTGGACAAAATGCAAAATTTGAACAAGTTTTTGTAGATCAAGTAATTAAATACCGGTGACTCAGCTTTTAACAGCAAATAAAAGACTTATATATATATTATATTAATATTATAAACTTAAGCAGTTAAATAAATAAATGAAAGCAAAAATATCTATCATTCATTGTTGTGCAATCATAGAAATTCCATTTTTGAAACTTGCAAAAATTACTTTACAATGAAAAAATTATACAAACTACTCTTCGTTTCCGTCACTCAGCCGTTTAAAATTAAGCCACATTCCATTTAATGGTTTCAAGGCAGAGGTTTGTCCAAATTTTACTGGAATTTCCGTTTTGGAGCACGGCTCTAATTTGAAGTTGTGCACTAATGTAGAAACCACCATCTTTACTTCCGTCAGGGCGAACCGCATACCTACAAAAGACAAATTGAAACAATAAAATCAAGCGATTGTTTCCATTTTATCTTTATCATTATTTTATTTTATTGTACAAGAAGAAAACGTGTAGTAACATACCTATGCAGTTACGAGGACCATGTCCAAATGGCGCGAAAGAGTAAGGATGTCTTTTACTTTTGTTTTCTGGTAAAAATCTGTCCGGGTCAAATTTTTCTGGGTTTTCATAAACCTCTGGATCGTGATGCACGGGTGATACTGGCAAACACACAATAGTTCCCTTTTCGATCACAACCTCTGTTCCAGGTATTTTGTAGTCCTTTGTGCATCTCCGCTCTGTCCTTGAGGCAGGTGAGAAAAGTCTGAGCGTTTCTGCGAGGATGTATAATTGAAGAAGAGATCTATATAGTTGCTTCAATATTTCGTATAGGCATATAAATAAATTTTGTTAAAATGATATATTAATATATTATAATAACCATTAATAAAATTGTCTAGATAGCTCATTCCATGTACTGCTTCATATGTCAATTTTCCATTCTCCTCATCCATTGCTTTCCTTACTTCCTCACGTAATTTCTCCTGACATTCCTGGTTTAATGCCAACGTGTAAGCTGCAAAAATTAGCAAAGACTGTGTCGTGTCGAATCCTCCAATAAGAAACAATACGCAATTTGCTACGATATCATCATCCTCGAATTTAAAAGTTGCTCCATCAGACACAGAAAAGTGTTTCTTCGAATCCCGCTCTCCTTCGCCGCCTTCACTTCCGGTCATCACCTCCAAAGTCTCCTTGGAGTTTTCCTCGTTTTTCAAAAGTCCATCTTGAGTATCCATCATCAACTGTAAAAAATCCTCTCGTCTTTCATTAATTTCCCTTCTGTGCTTCATAACTTCCTTTATAACACGAAGAAAATATAGTTGCGGCTCAGTGTCTAAAGCTTGGATACCCAAAGCGTCTGCAATTTTAGGGGCGGCCATCATTAAAAGAAACTTTAAAATCACGAACGGTTTAAACTGAAACTGCAAACGCTGTGCCATTTTCTCGAATTCGCTCGTCTTCCCCGGTTCATAATCAAAAGATTTGCTATCGATACCAAAAGCACAAGTTGCGATAACATCCATGGCATATTTGGAATATGCTTCGCAAATGTCAAAATCTCCATTTGCTTCCATAGCCTTTTCCAGATAATCACACATTCTTTTACTGCTCTTTTCAAAGATGGTAAACATTCTACGAATTTTTCCTGTTGTAAATGTAGGACTGAGCTTGGATCTTAGTCCCTTCCAATGGTCGCTTTCCAGGCTGACAAGCATTTTCTTTAGAATGATATCCGACTTCTGGGTGCTGAAAAGACGACGGTCCACGAAGTGGTCAAAGTCTTTGACGTAAATGCTCCTAGCTAGTTCTAAGTCAGTAATATAATACGAAGGCACAGTAAAATTATCGGAGAATCCGACAAATCTACTTTTAGTTACTCTAGCTTCTTTGTAGATAAGTTCTTCTGCTTCAAATAGGGTAATATTCCCTGCGATAAATCTCATTAAACGAGAAGCACCAGCTCCAATGTACGGAACGTTGCGTGTTTTGAAGTAGTTGCCATGCTTATAGTTTTGGAAGAAGAGCAAGAGAATTAAAGCCAAAATAGCAAACACCGCCACTCCCGCAATTAGCGTTAGTAACACCATTTCTGTGTCCTACCAACAATCAGTTTTTAACTTTTAACTTTGATATTCTAGGAATAGATGCTTCTCAGCATGATGTCGAATGAATACTAGCGCTTATTATCTCTTCGCTTCAGCATTTTCTACAACCGCAGCGCATTGCAAAAACAATTTGCAGAAAAGACATCTACATGCGAGTGTGTATGCTATACTCTCGAGTACGTATAGGACGTTTAATTAGACTTCTGGCCAGTTGGCTTTTGTTTATTTTATTTTTGCTACAAAGCACCACGGCATGTCAATGTGCTACACACACAAAACCACGTCAAGTTGACCTTCAACATGGGGAGCAAAAACTAAAAATTGACAATATTGCAGTGCTGCCTGCTAAACTACTTGATGGCCGTATTTGTGACAGTACATATTATGCATTATTTCTGCCATAGAAATGTTCATAGTTAAGTCAAGCGCATATATGTTCAGCAAAGTGTACTGGCTGATGATGAAATCATTTCCAGACATATTAAGCTTACATACATTTTTAAGACACAAACTCGAAAACAAATTAATATACTTGGAAATGGATGCTCATGCTCAAGCGTTATTAGCATTCAAATCCCATATGTTCATGGCCATAAAAACGAAAAACGCTGCGCTGCTTGCTGGACATCATATCGTATACTGAAGAACTGCATGGGAAGTCAAGGTGTACAATACGCTGCTTTATAAAACATTGTTTTGGGTATAATAGCACGTAAATGATGTACTGTCTGCTTGCTATTAAATAATATGCAAATTTAATTTATTTTGTCTCTGGATCTGGATATTACCATTTGGAAGTATTTAATAGTAAACAAAAATTTCACTTTAGATTTATCAGATCAAATTCTCTTGAATACAAAAAACATCAAAGTACATATACTACTCCTCTTGAACATATTTTACGCAAATTGCATGTTTTTGACCAAACAAAACAATACGCACTCAAAAATTCAACAACAACAACAAAATCGATGAAGATATATAGTTTTGCGTCATCATTAATCCTTAACTTTGTAGCACCAAATAGTCCAGTGTCCGTTTCACTTTGTTCGAAAATTTCGTACATGCCTGGCTAGCTACTATTATACAATATGCTTTTGCAATATAACATCTTCCTATGGCTGAGCGGAAGAACCCTAAGTATTACTTTACAAATAAAAAAGCAATCTAAAACCACAAAACCAGGTAAATGAAATGCAGAAATTGGTACACGCGTAAAATAAAATTGTGATGATGCTTCATAATATTATGTATCCGGTGTAAAATGAAATGTACGTCCAGCCAAGCGCATCAATGTACAGCTAAAATAACCAATATATAATCTGCATCGCACACCTCTCTACCGTTTTCATAACAGGTGCATGTTCCTGATTATTGCCTGGAGTTGCAACCATAATAAATTGTAAATACATAAATTAATTATTTTTATTTGTTTTTGTAGTTCTATGTGATTGAATTGTAAAGCCTTTGAATCTTTCAGTACGTCTAGCTGTAGAAATATGTCTCAGCGACTTCAATTAAGAAATTTAGGAAAATGTATCAAAATGCCCCAATAGTATCCATTCAAACCCTAAACAGGTAGCATAATATTACTACTCTTCGTTATTGAAACTTTTAAAATTTAGCCACATTCCATTTATTGGTTTCAAGGAAGATTGGTTCGCAAATTTCACTGGAATTTCCGTTTTGGAACACGGCTCTAACTTGAAGTTGTACACTAAGGTAGCGATCACCATCTTCACTTCTGTCAGAGCAAAACGCATACCTGTTAAAATTAAATATAAAAAACAGGCATGTAATAACTCTACCCATTTTAACTTGAACAGAACAAAATGTGCTTATAATATATAAACAAGTACCTATGCAGTTTCGGGGGCCATGACCAAATGTCACAAATGAATACGGATGCCTTTTACTTTTGTTTTCTGTCAAAAATCTGTCCGGGTCAAACTTTTCTGGATTTTCATATATCTCTGAGTCATGATGAATGGGACCAATTGGCAAGCTCACAATAGTTCCCTTTTCGATCACAACCTCAGTTCCAGGTATTTTGTAGTCCTTGGTGCAACTTCGCTCTGTTTTTGCCACGGGTGGGAAAAGTCGACTTGTCTCTACAAAAAGAGCAACTTTTGAGTTTGGAACATCCATAAAATAGTACTAAAATACATTTTTTACTAACCATTAATGAAATTGTCGAGATAGTTCATTCCATGTACTGCTTCGTAAGTTAACTTTCCATTGTTCGCTTCCATCACTTTCGTTACTTCCTTGCGTAATTTCTCCTGGCAATCCTCATTGAGTGCCAATGCATAAGCCGCAAATATTAGCAACGACTGTGTAGTGTCGAATCCTCCGATCAAAAACAGAACGCAATTGGCTACAATGTCATCATCCTCAAACTTAAAGGCTTTTCCTTTCGTTTCATTAAAATGCTTTGTCGATTCGCCATCTCCATCACTTCCGGTCATCACCTCCAAAGTCTCTTTGGAGTTTTCTTCACTTTTCAAAAGTCCATCTTGAGTATCCATCATCAACTGTAAAAAATCCTCTCGTCTTTCAGAATTATCCCTTCTGTGCTTCATCACGTCTTTAATCACTCTGAGAAAATATAGTTGTGGCTTAGAGTCTAATGCTTCCAAACCCAACGCATCTGCCAATTTTGGGACGGTCAAAATTAGAAGGACTTTGAAGAATATTAAAGGCTTGAACTGAAACTGAATACCCTGTCCCATTTCCTCGAATTCGCTCATTTTTCCTGGTTCGTAATCAAATGATTTGCTGTCGACTCCCATTGCACAATTGGCGATAACGTCCATGGCATATTTCGAGTAGACTTCACAAATGTCGAAATCTCCACCATTTGACCCCGTAACTCTTTGCAGATAAGCGCACATTCTCTGACTACTCGTATCAAAAATTTGGAACATTTTACGAATTTTTCCGGTTGTAAATGCAGGACTCAGTTTGGATCGAAGTACCTTCCAGTGATCACTTTCCAGACCTACAAGCATTTTCCTAAGAAGGAGATCCGACTTCTGAGTTTTAAATGTACGTCGATCCACAAAATGGTCAAAGTCTTTTACATAAATGCTCCTACATAAATCCAAGTCAGTAATAAAATACGAAGGCGAAAGGAAAGTGTCGGAAACGCCAACAAATCCACTTTTACTTTCTTTGGCTTCTTTGTAAATCATTTCTTCTAATTCAGGTAAGGTAATCCTCCCTGTAATTAATTTCAATAGACCTGTAATACCAGCTCCGACGTAAGGAACTTTTCTTGTTTTGAAGTATTTAGCATTTTTCCAATTCTGGAAGACGACGAGCAGAATAAATGCCAATACGACAAGTAAGGCCACTCCCGCAATTAGCGTTAGCAATGACATTTCTGGGTTTATTGTTACTACTTAAACCAATTCTTAAAATCTTTTGGTAATCGATTTGATCTTCTTTGGCTGCAGATGCTTCACAGTATGATGTCGAGTGAATAATACTATCTTTGTACAAATGCAATCAGTATAATTCACGGATTTGCGAAAACTTAGCTTTGTGAAATTATTATGGACATTTTATGTTTAGGTATTTACTTTTAAGGATTCTGCAAACTATCAGCACTTGCATATCAACTATAACACATGATTCAACCTTGAAAAATATGACAACTATATTATATAAGTAGATATATATAGTTCTATATTTCGTAGGAGCAGTATTTCATAGCCGCATTTATGGCAGCGTCGGTTATACAGAAAGTAGAAATGTCCATATAATATAGTGCATGTAAATCAAAGCGTATTGCTCATCTTATAAGTTCCAGATATTTTACGCTGGAATATAATATAGTAATAATGTTTATTTATGGTTATACAACATTAAACATTCAATGCTGTATGCAGGCAGATAGCCAGAACATGCAAAAGTGATAGTGATGTAAGCGCAAAATCAGGTCTGCTTACTGACTTTTTGCTCGTTTTGTCGCTGCGCTGGATGTTGGGACTTTGGGACTTGGGAGTTCAAAACAGATCAGATCTGCTCTAATCTACTAATATACAAATATCTTTTGAACTTGAGAAACATTATTATGTAGCATATCTGCTAATCTTGTTTGTAAATACAATGTAAAATTAAAATAATGTTCAAGTCAAGTTCCAGTAATTTAATCAAGTAATTAAAATTAGTTATAATTGATATACACGAAAATGGTATAGATTTTGCGAATACAAATCGCCTGTAATATTCATCAGTACAATTATCATAGATCTACATGTTGTTTTACGTCATAAGTATACGTGTGTAAAAACGC
>JAQFYG010002936.1:0-13467 GCA_034694325.1 Entomobrya corticalis
TCCCTGTAAAATAACTCACTTTTCTAAAATTCATAATAAACGGATTTTAGAAAAATAAACTCAAATTTCAGGAAAAAAAATTCAACTTTTCAGGGAAAATAAAATGGATGCCTAAAAAATATATTAACTGAAGTAAATAATATAAATTGCGTTGATTTCAACATTTGCAATACATATTTGAAAGAAAGAACAAAAAATATTTCCAAATGGAGTGGAAATTTGTGATGTTGTTCTTGTAGAAATATTTTATTTATCTCATTTGAGGTTTTTGATTTATATTTTAAATAAAGGTTATAGGATTATCTAAAGTTAGAATAATAAATATGAGATTAATATAATATAAATTAACATTTTTTAAGCCAATATTTTTTCATTTCCTCTAGAATCATCATTTCACCAATTCCTGAAAAAGATATTTTCCAATTGCCCCATGACAAGTTACTCTTCCTTCAGACCCTTTTATAACAGGTTTACTGTAAAAGCTTCTTAATGGATTTAGCAATCGTTTCACAACTTCATTGTGTAATTCAAGGTTAAACTACATTTTTACAAGAAAGTCAATTAAAACTTGATAATTTTTATTTGCTTTAATTATATACTAATTTACCCTTTTAAATGCTTGATAAATCCATATATGCGATCTTCCCTTTTTATGAAATGTTCCGCCCGCTCCATGCATCATTTGAATTCCGCCCGGATCCTTTGTAACATTTCTACAAACCAATCCTTTTTCACAATGCAAATGTTGGAAATTGTACTGACAAGGAAAAGTAGTTAATTTATCCAAATTATCATGAAATAGAACATTTATAAGTTGCTGATCTCCTCCCAAATTTATTCTTCTTTCTCTAAATATTTTCATTATTTTTTGTGTCCAGTTGAATTCCCTCATGGCGTCCAAATTCATGAACATGACGCCAGAATTTACTCCTCTTGGTGGAACATGGGGTATGAATTGGAAGTTGTCTTTGTAGATGTCCATGTAAACTTTTCCGTAAACTTCAGAGTTTTGAACTAAGCCCGCCAATTTTCTTGGACGGTGACTATGGACAACCTCTTGTTTGAATTTGTTCCAAATATTTTCGATATTTCCAGTTATGATTACGTCTGTGTCTAAATATAAGATTTCTTTTAGGTTGGAAGGAAGATTACTGGGGAAAAAGGCACGGACGTAGCCACATCTTCTTATATTATCTATGAAATCTCTTTCATATCCTCGGGGAACGGAGTCAAATACGTTGTAAAAGTGTATAGATATTTTTACGTATTCGTCAATTATTGTTTTGAAATCTTCAAGCTGGAAAATGATGAATCGGCCTTTTAATTTTTCAATTTTTAATGATTTTAAAACTCATTTTTGTACCTTCTTCTGAATAGTTGCCTCTAGCAACCAGCTATCCGTAAAAATGTGAAATTCGACCTTTTCAACTTTTGAAAGTTTTGCAGAAATCAAAACAGATTTGATAAGAGTTAATGGCTCCTCCGCTGCGTCGTTCATAGCTTTAGTTTCATTTTTGCCCCGACCCACACTTTCTTGACCGCCTGCACAACTCATCATTCCGATAACAATTTTTTCACTTTGGTATAATCCAACCATTTTCATAACTTCTCTAGGTTGAGGAGGATGAAATCGACGCCAGGGAACGTTTATAATTATCATTAGAAGTAATAGAGCCCATAATTTGTTCCTGGAAAGAATATTCCAAATGTTGAAAAGTATATGAGTGCTCCTGATAATATAAGTAATAGTTTATTAAATAATTTAACATGATATAAAGCTTATCACTATCAAAACAAATTGGGGGAATGCTATTACCTGCACATTACAAGATGACACGACTGAGCACAATAGCAAGCAAAAACAGGTTGTTCACGTTGAACTCTTCTTATTTTGTAACGAAAATATTTCATTTCCAATATTTTAGAATTTAAAGACGAAGTGAATTTATTTTTAGTCGTTTATCTCTTGTGCTTCGATAGATACAAAATATGATGCACTTTCTAATTAAATACATATAATGACAAGATCTTAAATTGCATTATAATTTGTAATCTTTCGTGAAGGTCATTTATCAATTGAATAAGTATCAAATATTGAAAAAGCAAACATTATATTTTTATATTTTTGTTTGTTTCGTCTATTCATTGACATTAGCGGGAATCAAGAAAAAGGATGTTGCGCAAGTTACTAATTAATTAAAAAATAATTGCACATCTCAAACATTCAATCTTATAAAATATAAATTCAAATATAAAAGCTAATGTCGTTATAAATATGCCTAATATCCATATAATAAATACTTGAAGTAATCTTCCCGACAAGCCTAATCGTCTTGGTAAATTACTGGCATGACCTTGAATAATTTTGGTCAAACCTTTAACCATTGTCCGATCTTGTACCCTTTTCGCTATCAAAATTCCACGTACTTCATCATCCCAATAGTTGAATATTCCAGAATCATATAAAATTCTGAATTTAATTGATAGTTTTTGATTATTTGGGGGAAGAAATACATGATAGTAGCGTTGTGTTGGTAACAGCTGTGTTCCAACGTAACAAAACTTTTGTCGATTTTTTGAATCCCAAAGTAGCTTTTGGGCAGTAATTGCTGTTCGAAAACAGCGTGGCCATGTGTTTACTGTGCCAATATTTGGTTTAAAAGCTAATTCAGATGATTCGTCTTCTGCGATTTGAGAATTATCAACAAGATATATTAAATCAGATATTCCTACAGTATTGGCATGAGCTATACTACGATTTTGTAGAAAAATGTCACGAAAAACGAGAGAGTAGTTGTGAGTTTTGAGATCGGAAATATTATTTAATGTAGAGGCGTCAGGAGGAATTACCATGTAACTTGTCATTAATCCGGTATAATAATTTGTTAAAATTATGCAAGAAAACATCCAAATAATGAAGACGAAAGAGAAGTGGAGATATTTGGGGAAACCGGAAACTCCGGGAGATATTAGTACAGAAATTACGGCAATTATTGATGCACTGTTTAGTGTAGTTTGAGTAGTTAGAATTCCTACAAAACATATTGATATTAGAATACACATCCAAATTGAAACGTCAAATGGATCTGTGAAAATTGCAAAATTCCATAGTTTGTTGTCATGTTGATTGCGGCTTTGACAGTATGCAAAATTTTTTGCAAGAGATACAATCTGTAAAAAAGTTGGTTTTAACGTTAAATTGATTTTAAATTATAATTAAAAATGCACAAATTTACCGGTATGAATGCAGGCATGCCTATATTTCCAATCAATTTGTTATTGAAAGATTTCGAAATTTCATAAATTTCGGAGACATAAAGACCCGGACTGACGCTAGGATAGATTTCGGCTTTTAAAATATTAGAGGAAATTTGTTTTTCCATTTGTCTTATTGTCAGGGTCATATTTAAATGCTTTGCAAGAGTGCTGTAAAAGTTGAGTATTGGAATGTGAGGTGGAGGATCAAAGATATAATCTCGTTTTTTTGAGTATGTTTTTAGAATTTTTTCTACATAAGTTTGATTGTCGCCTGCACTGGAATAGTAGTATAATTTTGTTCCTGTGGTTGGCTGGAATACTATTACGAAGAGTACTACGTCAATAAATTTTATAAGTGTTTGAGACATTTTCATAACATGAACTTCTTAATGCACATTTCTTCTTAGAAAACGTTTGTCAGTAAAAATGGTGGAATGCTTGAAATAAAATTATATTTTGTTAAATAGACAAATATTCGATTAGCAAAATGTCAATTATGGGCACTGGCTTGTTGCGCATTCGTAACTAAAATGTAAATGCATTTTTGTATGGTAACAGTAAAATATTGCTACATTAAATATCAGATATTATGTCTATTTTAAGGCATTGTAAAAATGTTTCAGAACTTACGAGACAGTCAAGGTGAAGTTGATTACCGATGGCCATTGGGTCAAAAAACTGCTTTTAATGCGTTTCTGCATTTTTCTAAGCTGTCACAAAAGTTTCTTTTAAATAAATTTGTTTGGTACTTTTTTCTTTGGATTATTATCATGTCTTGACTGATTTTTAGTATGATTTATATGTAGCTGAACTAATGGCAATACTTTTTATGAAATTTGTGAAAAAAATTAAATTAAAAAAAGCAAGCGGAACAATAATACAAGAAAAAATAGATGTTTGATGACGATTTGAAATGCTAAGGATGATATCCACGTAATATAATAGGTAGCAATAAAACTTTTGCATGAGGTCATGTTGTTTTGAAATTTTAACAGAAACAACGTTTCTTGAGTGAAATTATAATAGATTATATTCTGTTTTATTTTATTTTATTTGAGACTGCTTAATTTACTTGGCCATGTATAATGGTTATTGACCAAACAAAACTTATATTTTTATTTACAACTTTCTACATCTTTCTTTAAGCACATTATAATATTTTCACTAAAATAAAGTCAACGAAACTTTTACTGAATTGTTTGTGCAATAATAACCGGTGGCTGTGTTTATCTATTCAGTAACTTCAAAGCTACAGTGGAATTTTTATTAAATAAGTATGTCGGGTGTGCAGAACCGATAAAATTTCCCTTTTCTGCTCATGTTCATTTGCTCAATTAAACTGTGAGCAATTTTGTATAACTGAGAAACTCTTGCAAACTAAATTGCTTTAATAATATTTTTATTTTTCTTCAAAAAAGATGAAAAGTTGTTAAATGTAGTGCATTTTCAAAAAAAACCAGGAGACGCCTTGGGTCAAAAACTATGTCTTGCTGTTTCTGATAACTCGCAAGACTGAAAGTGCACTTATAAATGGATATAAATATGTAGCTGTTGGATTAAATAAATATTATCTAATAAAATTGTGAGAAATTTTGCACTTATGACCCTCAGTATCCTTGCAACTTTAAAAAAATACAAAGATAGTAGTTGACTAGATTAAATAAATATTTAGCAAATTCATAATATCCATTCATGTGTAAACAATTATTATTTTTGCGGCAATTGATCAGACACTGCAATTCATGGTCAATAAACATGAAAGTTATACATTCGGAATGACAAAATGCTCACCGTTACGAAGTTGCGACAACATTTAGGACTTATTTGTATAATTCTTAAAATTAATAAACATTATAGAGTGGAGGCGAGATTTTCTACATTTAAAAACAACGGATTATGGAACGTTATCTAGCAATTTCCGTATCTAAGGGGTCCCTTTTCAATGTCTTGTTAATCATATTTAAAGAAAAAGTCCGCGGGGGTATGATATTGTAATTTTTGTAATCGTCACGACGATTAAATGCTATAAGGCAGGGAGTGAAGAGTAGATGGCTGTAGGGTATACGTAGATGAGGATATTCTCCGGTTATGGGAAAGCTCCCAGATTCATATTCAAATTTTCGAACCTTTTAATTATGACCTGAGTGAATAGCATACGGAGAGTTGAATGTCGCCATAAAAACCATAGGTTGCAATTCGAAAAATTTCAGTTCGGGAGGTCAAAGGTTTAGGGGTCAGTTCGCGGGGTTTGCCCTTGCTCCCACAGTTTTTGTCCCAGGAAGCTGAAAATGAGTATTTATGTGCATAACATGATTAGCTAGGGCAAATTTTTTTACTTTTTCGAAATTTAACTTTTTGTTAATTTTATAAAAGAAAATAAATTTTTCTCAAACATCCGCAACGTTAGTACGTCAATGAACTGTAACCTTAATAATGTCAAAAATAGATTTTTGTCCATTTTTGCTGCCAATTGTGGAGATTACTGAAAAAGTAATAAAAGTACATTGCTACGAACTCAAAATATAAGCTTCAAACTTTATGTGATCCTATTAAACTAAATTGTGCAGTTTGTAACTTTCAAAAGTTCAAAAATTAGTAAACAAAAATAACTGTTGTGTTCTAGACCAACGATAACGTTTTCAGTATTTACGTGTAAATCCTTTTATTTAGCAATTGTCACGAATTTTGGGAACACAGTCCGATTTACAGCCCATTAAAATTCAATAAAGTAGACCCCTGGTGATAAATGATGATGACGGAATTAATTTTTAGTAATTTTTATAAAAAAAATTAATTTGGCACTGTGTTTGCATTTAATGTTATAACTTATTGGGCATGTTGTTTTTGTTTGCATTTAATGTTATAACCTATTGGGATTATTGTTTTTGTTTGTTTCTTCATAAATTATAAAACAAATATAAAAAACCAAATTAATATTTTTCATGTCTAGCTGCATTTCACTTTCAATCTTTGAAATTTTAATAGCAAATAGTACATACAGTCGATGAGAACGCTTTGACAATTGAAAAGTTTTTATTTATTCATTTCCTCCGGCTTCAAATACGGTTTAGTGAAGCTTACATTCCACACAAACTGGCTGTATGGTAAAATCATTTGACGCTTTACCATTTTTTAGACAAATAAACAGTAAGCAGAGCTATTTTTACATTTTTGTGCTAAACCAACAAATTTAGCCAAAATTTAATTTATCTCAATAGCACATACATTTTGAAAACAAAGTATTATGAAAAAAATCAAAACAAATTAAATAATACTATAAAAACTTTACGTGGGTGACCATTTTTAATGCAAATAAAAAATGTGAAAGGAATTTTAAAGTAGATGAAAACTGCAAAAATATTTTAGAAATTCATTTAGCTATGGCAATAATGCAATTCACTGTACTATAAAGTGAGGGAACATTAAGAACTTTTTTTTGAAAATTTTGGGTAAATGTGAATAAATAGTTGTCATTCCTCCGGCTTCTTTGTGCTATGAGTTTGTAAGCCAGTTGATAACAAAAGGGGTGCGGTGGGAAGCGATATTTTTGTATGATCTGAGAACATCTTCATATTATTTGGGATTTGTACCTGATTCGATTATTGAAAGGATTACTAAAATACATGAATCGGAGATATGGAGCCTGTGGAATAAGTTGATTACAAGGATAATGAGAAATATGATAAAAATGGGAAGATTTAAGTCGCCATCAGCAAAGGCAACACTGACGGGAAATATTCGAGTGGTTTGTATTATACTTATAATTGCTTATAGGATGGAATTTTTTGGAATATTTTGTGAAAATTTTATGCATATCGTAGTCAAATAGACTGTATATTGGAAGTTTATTACATATTAAAAAATTAGATAATCTATGAACATTTTGCGTGCATTGTGCTCATATGACATCCGATTATCATATTGAATTTAAAACTGAAAATTGAAATATTTTGAACATATTGCTGCTTTTATGTTAATGTAGCTTTTTACTCATGATTAGGAAGCAGGAAGATAAGTTGGAGGTTATTTATTTTTATAAGAATACTGTGTTTGATTTTCAAGAACTCTGTTATTTTACGTTGCATAATAATCAAAAATCAATTCCATTAGAAAAAAAATAATCTAAAATGTAATTTAGAAACTTTAATATTGTATAAAATTTTAAAGGCTGGGCTTTTTGGATATAAATGAGTATTGCAAATTCAAGGCCATGAAAGAAAGAAAGTTAATCAAACTTTTAAATAAAATATACGGCAGAATTTAAATTTTTCTAGTTGAATGTTGAAGGCCTGAATATAACATTTATAGAAAATATTGATCATGCATAAAACAATCAATAGCTGCAAACTATTTTTAAATGGAAATTCTTTGACTAATAATTCATTTTATTTTAAATTTACAGTTGCTACTTTTCTGTGTATAACCATTTTTGACGACACTGAAGAAAAGAAGAGGCTAAACGGAAACAGGAAAATAGAATTTTTAACTGTGAAACCCCTTAATTTAACTTAATTGAGAAACGCCATTGTTATTTATCAAAAATTAACTTGTCAATTCCAAAAGTTGATAGTAAACAGCAAACTTTTTCCATTATACTTGTGTATTGGTTTTGATTCTACAATACAAGCAATTTTAAATGATTATAGTCATAGTTGGTTTCCTTTTTAGCATGCTTTGGAAAATTACGGTGAAATTGTAAAGACTTACTTTAAGCATGTTGCAAGCGTTGTGCGAGTTGATCAAACTATAGATCAGTTACAGAATTTTAGTATTTTAATGACTTATTTAAATTACCCTGATGTTGCGTTAATACGCAAATATATATACTGGCAGCGCTGGCAAAGTTTAAAAGTTTGCGAATGTTTAGTACCTTATCATAAATTTTCAGACCTTGAGCGGTAAAAGTAGAAAATTAACTAATTTAGAAAAATTTACCGCTTTTGGAACTGAGCATTTGAAGTACAATTTTGGGCTATTGCTTATAAAACGGTTTATGGAACATCAAACAACAATATTTGTTGACCAAAAACGTTTTGTTTTAAAGCTTAAAGTAAAATTGCATTGAAGGTTTAACCACATAATTACAATAAAAATGATTACTGAAAGACACAAGGTTGCATTAAAAGTTCTCCGACTTGTTTATTTATTCATGTACCCGTTTCCTTTACAATGGAATTCAGACTTTTCAGAATATTATTTAATAACTAATCCATACCCAAAACGAGCAAAAGTTTTATTGCTAATTTCTTCATTTTTTATTCTTGTGGCTTTGTTTTGTGCGTTTTATAATATAGCACAGTTTATAGTTTGGGATCGCTATCCAGGTTATAACAAAGTTTTAGGAATGATTCACTTTGGAGTATTTTTAATGATTGTTGGCCTTGCCTCTACGGCAACAGTTTTTCTTCGAAATACGAATGCCACTTTGAAAGGATTTGCAGGAATTTTAAATTTGGAGAAGGAACTTCTTATGACAACCGGTAATAAAAATAATATACATTCTAAATAATTTATCATAAAGCTTGCAGATTTTATTTTGAATTTGTTTTTCCAGAAGCAATTTACGTCACATCTACACTTCAAAATACTGACAAAAATAAATCTGAATCCCTTGACCCCCTAACCATACGACTCCAACGACCTACAACAGCGTTATCGATTTTGGTTATGGCAATTCAAGCGTCAAATGCTTCGTGGACAATCATTCCTATAGGAATTGTACTTGGAACTGATGTTTTTTATTTTGTCGTTGATGAATTTGTGCCTAAATCTAAATTCTTTTTTCTCGGAATCTTCATTCGTTCCCTGTTACTTTCTCCATGTTGCTTTGAAGCAATAAGAACAATGACAGAAATGTGGTCTTGCATTTTTATTTATATGGAAAGTTATATGATTATTTTGACGGTTTTGAGAACAAAAGTTAAAAATTTGATGCAATTTAAGAAATTTTATACTAAACTGAGAATTCTTCATAGCACAATGCAATCGTTTTTATATGTGAACTCTTATATTTGGCTGGCAATACTATTTTGGTGTCAAGTGGTTATGTCTTGTATTGCTATTAAGGGAGATGACAAGGTTCATTCGGCGACTATGTATTTGGTTTATTTGACCACTCTCATGTTTACTGGGATTCACTTGGTTGTTGTGCCAATTTCGACCAAAGTTGCGGTTACATGTATTGAAGTGGTTAATATTCAGAGAAAGCGGGCTTTGTGGCGATTTGGCTTGCGGAAAATTTTTGAGAGTAAAATGGATGTGAAGGAAGCGTATGCTGTGGCTCCGGTTGTTTGGACTTATGGACCTTTTATGAAAATTACTAAAGGTTTTGAAATTGCTCATTTGTCAAAACTTTTGGGGAGGATTTTTGACGCAATATTAATATTTAGATTTTGATTTAAGACTACATTTTATGAAGTTTACTACAATCATGTGTTAAAAATCAAATAAATGTGTTAATTTATCAATCTGCTATTATCAAATTGCGTGGAGGTGATCCTAAAATAGAAAAATCTAGCATGAGTATAACAGTAGGAAAGAACAAGACCATCGTAAAAAACCTGAAACTTATTGCAAATATTTAATTTCTTAATAATTTATGCATGGTTTATCCATTGTTTGTAATCATGTAGATAATGTCAGTAAATCAACATTTTTACACGTTATGTGTAACAAATATTCGTCAAGTCACCCTCAAAAAACGTTATTCGATCGCAAATTGTTGCCTCGACAATTTGCTGATTGTTTTCTTCAACATAGTTTCATAGTCATTGTTCTTCTGCTCTAAAAATTAAAGCAAAAAAAATTAAACAATATAAATTATATATATATATTATTCCCACGCATAAACAAAGTCAGAATGAATGAATACTGGCATGCGTAATGCACTCATTCATTTCCAGTTAAATGGGGTTCTTAATATGGAAGGAAATCAAAGGTGTGTGGACGTAAAAATTCACAAATATGAATGTGGTTTATTGAGAAAATTGTTGAATTCGAATAGTTATAAAACATCAGGATGCGGTTCAAAGTCAAACCCAATTAATGATTATGCTTATGCTGCATGTTTACAATCTTCACCAACAAACTATTATAAAAAATCAGCAATTATCTAACCTTTTACACAACAATTATGATGATATTTCTCCTTGGAAAAGATCTAAAAGGGCGGATTTCTAATTAATACAGAATATTAAAAAATTTGAAAATATAAATCTAACCTTATCCAGCTTTTGGGGTAAACATTGACAGGAAAAGCATGTGTAAGCTTTTGTCATTGAAAAATCCATGGTATAGTTGTACAACGTGGTCAATGGTTAGTATGATAATGATAAATGAACGAATTTCATTAAATAATGTTTAATCATGGTCAAGAAATCATACCGTTGCAAATATTGTATTCATATTTCATCAAAGTATTGATCAGAAAACCACTAAAACTATAGTTAGTAGATTTATTATTATTAGGTTTAACTTATTACTTACGTACTATACACATTTTATTAATTGAACCTTACAACTAACTTATTTTGGTATTCTTGTTTATTATATTAGTGTGCATTTTTGTTTTGTTTGAGCCACTTTTCATGAGTCAGTGACCTCATTTTATTGAATAAACCACCAAATGATAGTAGATAAAAATATGAGTATTACCATATTACCTTAAAGTAACTCAAACTGGATGATTATAAATTCACAAGAAAAATAATGTATCATTTTAACCAGAAGCCAAAGTGCAGCTTTGAGTCATAGACCCTAAATCATGATGATTTTATTAATAAAAAGCACAACAAACCATACACAAAGTTTTAACTAATCTTTCCAAACATAATTAGAATAAAGCCCAAGGTGAAGACGTCATTGGATTCAAAGGATTGTCAAAAATACTTGTAACCTGATTGGCAGAATTTGTTTTCAACCAAATAATCCTTTCGATGCCAAAAGTTACCATGGAGATTGCAAGGCCTATTAATAATAAAACAAACACAACCAATATATTTCCATGTATTGTTGGCTTAACTATTGTTACATGTTCACTTTCTCTATTTGAGATCCTATTTCCAATCACATCTGTCCACCATTCCATAATTCCTGATGACTGAATACTTTTCATTCGTTTGATAATTATAGGAGGTACTGTACCTGTCAACTTAAAAACATGATAACCCTTAAAATACAGTTCCTTTCCCAAATGTACATAATTTCTACTTTCATCTACTCTATTCTTCAATTTGTCATACAGTTCAAACGATTTAGTTTTAGGAATCATCAAAGCCGTTTTATTACATTTTCCCAGATCGTTCAACTGTGCAATTTCTTCTATTTCCCAAAACCATTTTGTCAAATTAAAAGAATATGAAGACCAATCTTTGTAACTTACTGTTTCCTTATTATTTTGGTCAACCATTTTATCAACAAGTAAACCAAGAATACCTAAAACTAAAGGGTTTAATCTAGATATCCTATCAACCATCATTTCTACCGGAGAATTATTTAGTTCAAATATCATTGATGGATTTAAGTAAAAAGACGAAACTTCAGAGTCAACCCTAATTCCAAAATTTCTTTCTCTTGCTGTGTGTCTGGATAGTTTAAATACCACTTCAGATTTGTTAGTCATCCTATTTATTAATGTCATTAGCCTAAGATTTGTAGCTCTTGTGTAAATTGTAAAATTTTCATAAAGTAGCTCTTGTAATGTGTCATAAGATATTGGGTTTCTTGGTAAAATTATTCTTCGCATATTCTCATTTTTGTATGAATTACTCAGAACAAGTGCTGACAAACCAAAACAAGCTATTAGAATTCTAAATGAATTTGTTTGCAAAAAAGGTTGACTAAGATCAGGATCATCTTGTTCTATTATTATTCTAAGCAGAGATGGAATTATTTTTAGGGTTAATTTATTTCTATTATCAAAATGGCTTAATAATATCCAAGTTACCATGGTAACCATAACAATTGATACTCCTATGAGTAACCATACATAAATGTCAAAATTATTTACAAGCTGCGTAAATTTTAAAGAACTCATTTGTCGACGTCCACAAGTGATGAACTGTAATGCATGCACTTTGTCTTCTGTGTTTGTAGGAAATCTATGAGGAATTTTCCCATAATATAGTTCACTCGATAGCCAAATTAGTTGTTCTTTTGAATAGTAGACATTATTTTGTAAATGTACTAAATTTCCATTGACACAATCTTGATCAAAACCTATTGAGTAACTATAGTTTTTCATTATTGACTGCCAAATATGGGCTTGTGACTGAGCAAGTTTGTCTGTAATACTGTTAACTGTTAGCCAGTGCCGGTGATTAAGAGAAATTTGATTTTTGCACCTGTCCATTTGACGTGAGAAACTGTCCAAAATTTTGTCATTACTTGCTTTAGAACTGAATACTTGCCATCTTTGCATTTCATTAGAATTTGGAAAGAAGTTTTCAAGAATATTAAATTTCAGGGATTGTAAAGAGATTGGATTTCCAAGGATATTTGAACACTTGCTACATAGCAAATTTACTTGAGTTATTATTCCATTTGTTTGATAGAATATTTGCGTTTGTAATTGAATTTTCATTGCAATAATTACTTCATGATTTATATTTGAACTTGAATCAAGAGACTGCTGACGGTTTTTTCCTTCTATTTTGAATTTCATGCAATTGTTCATCTCCGTCAAGTAATCAGCTTTTGGAGAAACAATGAAGCCGTGAACTACCGGTAATGGGGATGGAAGAATATAACGGAGGTCACTGTTGATTGTATCATAATTAAATAAGGTTTTGTAACCAAGTTTGATCCAATATTGGCTATCCCAGCGTTCATGCTGGTGAGAATTCTGAGTGGCAAAAGATGGAGGAAAAATGGAGAATTGAGAGATACAGCTCCATGGCTTGGTTTTTAATGCAAACTTTAGCAAATTAATTTTAATGCAAAAGTTGTCACCATGGTAGCCCATATCCGTGTAAAATTTTGAAGTTGGACATGGTATTATTTCTCCAGATGTGTTGAAAGAATTTAAGGTTGAAGGCAACCAATCAATTGAAATGAAGTTTTTGTAAATCTTTTCGTAGTAGTCAGGATTGGAAAGGTTTACAAGTGCAGGTATTAGTCGACGTGAAATGATTGGGTAATTTATTTCAGGAAGGTTTATATTTTGGAAATTATCTAGAAGTATAAGGCAACGAGCAGTGCTAAAAGGGATTA
>JAQFYG010002937.1:0-13464 GCA_034694325.1 Entomobrya corticalis
CATATTTCTTTTCCGTCTTCTTTCCGATTGAATATCATTACCGCCATCATCATCAAGAAGAGATGATGTAAATACATTTTTGTGCATATAACTCACATTTACTATACAATATTTATTTTTCTCGTATACATTTATATCACTTTTATCGTATACATTTTCCTGGTTATATCATTTTTATGTAGTTGTTGACGTTATAAGAATTGTGATAAGCATTATTACATGATTGTGATTATGATATTGTCAACACATCTTGTTTCGTAAGAGAAAAGTTACAAAATTATGATGGAAAAGTGGAATGAATGAGAAGGAAACGAAGCAAGTGATCGCAACAACAATAACAATAGTATTTACTTTCATTCTTCAACTTTTCAGGAAGAGATAAGAAAAGTTAAAAGTGAGCATATTGTGTCATCATGCAGGTTGCATAAACATCGATTGTGGAAACGATTACACAGTAGTTATATTTATTAAGTAAAGTACGTATATAAGCTAAAGTCGTACCAATTTTGCGTTTGAAGTAAGAATCGCAAAAGAGAAAAGGTTATAGTAAATTGCACATAAAGTAACATAAATAATATATTTTGCATTAATAAAATATTAATTGAATGATAAAAAATTTATTCCAGTTTTGCTTTACATGACATTTAGTAAAACGTAATAATTTGGTTCAGGTAGTAGAAAGCTCGTATCTATAATAATGACCGATAAAACAAATGAAATGTATAATGGAATATCCACAATCAAACGACAAAAGCAGATATATAATATTCTATTAGCAACTTCATTACTTTTAATTTGCATAATGGATAACTAGACTAGGTAGAGTGAACCATATTTTATAGGATGTGTCTACTTTTTGTAGTATGCCATGGTCATTTCCCATTTGACATTCAGGGAAATAAATTGGAACAGGAGATTAATGGCGTCTGTCTCGATTTTTCAATGGAATTATTTACTTACACATGATAAGGTTGTTGGAATTGGGAACATATATTTGCTGTATTTGCTGTACGCATTTGGAATGTTATTCCGAGTTTTGTGTTGTTTCGTGCTTTGTACACCTAAACTTACCGTAAATATAATAGTGGCTTCAGCATTATCAAAACTCAATGACTTTTACTTTACACTAACATATTATGTTGTTACGTGTAGCGTTTCAATTGAGTTATTATAATGATTATAGCATAAACGTGAATGTAAAACAAGCTTTCACCTTCAGACCCTCAAAGAATTAAAAACGACTAGGGGAGGTGTTAAAAAGGAAATTTACAATTATGTACATATTTCCATTTGAAAACACTTGTGTCCGCTGATATATAAATTCTGTAAATACACGAATCTTCATCATCTTACGAAAGACAACAGTACCGCATACTAACCATCTATAATTTTGCTACTTGTGTTTAAATGTAAGTAAACAGCATGGAGAAAGTGTTTGACAGTAATGAAGTGGGCAATTTCCACAAGAGTAACTCGAAGATTTTCTCGAGTACATTTGTGATATATGTATACAGTTTCCCTTTCACATCCTTTCTATGTGATAGTTGCACAGCATCAGGAGGAGAGACAAGCTGAGTGAGAAGTGAAAATAGGAAGAGATATAGATGCACATGACATACTACTAGAGCATTTTCTCTTTTTTACCAACTGGTCGGTCTGGTCAAGGCGACTTTCCATTTCAAATGGACGAAGCAATGTTACAAATTATTCCAAGTTTCCAAGTAGTAATAGGAGTAGACCATCAACTATAATCAAAAGCGGAAATTGTGCAGATGTGGCCGACACGAGAATAAAATGGGAATGTCCAAAGAAACAAAGAGGTAGTCTGCGACTTTGAGACTAGAGCTAACCCTTTTCCATTTTCACTTGAGGAAACGGCGTGAAAACTAAAAAAGGTGAAAATGGCACAGGTGGTGGTGGGACGGTGGTGTGTGTGCATTAGTGTTGGATAAGGAGTAGATGACATACCTATTATTATTATTACACAATTTACATTTCAAGTGGGGAAATGTGAATTGACGTGGTGGTGGTAGTTTTCATACTATCAACATGAACGAGTCCAATGAGGAAATTTAAATGTGATATATAAAGTGAAACTGTAGAAGAGGACAAAACCCTCTAGTACAAATGGAGTGTAAACTACACAACCAATTAGCTTAAGTCATGCACACAACAAGAGGAAAACACACAATAAGTAAGTCATTTACATTCCTCCTAGATGATTATGAATAAAAAGGAAATCTGCGAAAGATGACGACAATGATGAAGACTATTTCCAACAGATTTTCTGTTTTTCCCTCCCCTTCTTTACCGTATCTCTTTAAATAAAAGCTTTAGAGTCCATGCATGCTAGGTTGACTATGTGGTGGTGGTGAGCATTTTCTTGAAGAGAATAAAAGTTAATAAGCTAGTCATTAGCGAAACACGTCTCATGGTTGATGATGACAGTTTGTACATGACTGTTGACTCGACTCTCCAAAACAATGGCAGCAGTAGTTTAGTTTGGTAATGGTAACAAATTTGTATTTTTGGCCAGTAGTTGAGACTTGAGAGGAGGCAATACTCATCATAATAACAACCTGTTAGACTAATTATACGTGTACATTGTTCCAGGTGAAGTGCCCATATTTCAGTAGGAATTCATAAAACCTAGAAGTAATTCTTTGAAGAGTTCTTATGGCTATTGCTTAATATAAAATACACTTAAACTGTCATAAACGGTAACATTTAATTACAATAGGTCTCTCTTTCTCCAAAACGTACCATTACCGAGGGTTTTCACCGACGACAACTTGTATTTCTTCATAGTTCATTAGTTTCACTTGAATCATTTTTTATATTTTATTTTTCAAATCCGGAATTTAAACGAGCTACTGTTTTGGACAGCAGACACACACGGCTCGGCTGCACAATGATTATTAGAGCTATCAAGAAAGCTTTTTTGAATTCACATATACCTACGCATAGTCTAATGTTAACAATCATAAAAAGTAAAAAAACAGAAAAAAAATGTAAAATATTAACTGCGAGAAATCTGGAAGTGGAAATTGTAGTGAGCATAATAATGGTAATGGAGTGTGTTTTCTGTCTCTTGACAATGAAATCCCACTTCTCGGAGTAGAGACAAAAAATAGATGCGATGCAAGAGACTTATTTATTCAGATAATACTGAAAGTGAAAGTGAGTATTATACGACTGTGATAACGACAGGCAGAAAAGGAATGTGCAAGTTTAAAGATAAGGACAATGCGTTATTATAAATAACTATAAGTATATATAAAACAGAAGAAGAGAGAAATATACTACTAGAAACGGTAGAAAGAAAAGAGAGAAAATTAATAATAAGAAAAAGTTACTTTTTCTTTTTCTAAGCGAGCCAACATATTATAATGATGAACAAAAAGCAAAGTAAAGGGAGGATAAGACAATAAAATGGGAAGATGTGCGTGCATTGTTCATATTAAAACTAGAGAAAGTTCGGTGGTGGTGGGTACAAAAAGGGAGAAAAGTATTCTCTCAAAAAACGAATGCATGGGACAGACACCACCGTGGAAAGGGTTGTTGCTTTTGTTGCCAGCTTTGTAGTCTTTTGATATTGAAGTATAACCATATAGTTTACATCGGAGAGAAAGTATCTATATTAAATTCCTCAAGAGGACCGTGCCTTGTGGTGGTGGTGACTCTAGCTGGTAGATGCGGAACAATCTGCCTGTTTTAGTGCTGCTGAGCAAACAAGACAAATGACAGCTTCTAAATACATTTGTACTTGAGTTTGTCGTCTTTTGTATAATGCGATGGTGCTCTCTAGGAAAACCTATTACAAGGGATATAGTATTTTGTTTAAATGATGTAGTGTTTTTATTAGATCGCAATAAATCAGCTTGTTAGTATGTAGTGGTGGTGGCGGCGATGGAGGTGGAAACAAGCGTTTTTGAACTTCACTGCTCCTGCTCAGGTAATAATAATAACGGGACAATAAAATAGTGAAAGTATAAAGGTAGAGCAGTACCTATGAAGAATTATAATAAGAATAATAACTACTAACTAGAGATGAAGAACACTAAAAATAGAAAGTAAACTAGCTATTAGAAAAATTATATTTATAATGGTGTGTATAGAGGAAGAATATTTTGTTCACTTTGTTCCTCATGTTGTTTACCGTTAATAGGATTAATTGACAATATTAAAGAGATTCCTTTCTGCTTGTTCAAAAACTCTTGAAACTTTAGGTTGATGATGATAGTAATAGCGGTAATAATACAAAATACTAAAATCTACTTGAAGACAAAAACCAGGAGAAGGAGAATAAGGAATGTTGAGAAAAGGATGCTAAATAAAAGTCGACTTGTGTGTGTTTGTATTATAATTTATATTATTACTACAAAGAGAAACATTCTAAGGAGGCAAGTCAAGTTCGCAATATGTTTTATTATTCTGAGTAGAGGTATAGCATAGTATTTTCTCCCAAGAGCACATAAAGCCCTTCTTTTAATTGTCTCATTTGTCCTTCTACTTTTTTCGTAAATTGAAAATATTCATTTTATTTTCGTGTGTTATTTGTGTTGTGTTCCGTGTAATTAAATATTTTTTTCAAAGTTGCACAAGAAAACTATTTCTTTTTTACTTCCAAATGCAGCGGAACCCCTTGTCTGTAGCATTATAGTAATGCAATAGCCAGATTGAAAAAATCCAGATAATATTTATTTATTTACCTCCACCTACAAAAAAAATTATATTAATTTTGTCAATTTTTACAACTGCTTGGAAAAAAGGATGAGAACAACAGCAGCTATGTAATTCCAAAACAATATGTGACGAGTTTTGTTTCTAACAAGATAAAAGAGAAAACTTGCTTAGTTCGCCGTGCAATCAGTTTATTGGAAACGAGATGTGCGAGAAAAAAGATAATTTGAGAGGAGAAAAATACTCCACTGATATATAGAATTAGGTACATTTTGAGCTAGGATTTTTTTAGCAAGCTGACACTAATGTTGACTTTTCCTCTGTTCCCATACGGTTACACTCTTTGGTGAATACAAGCAATTTTTTTTGGGATGATATATTCCCAAGTTCGATTCCATGATATTCTCTTTGGAACTTTTTTTTCTGGTTGTGTTCAGTGTTCAATGTAAGCCACCGGTCACTTATTGTCTTTTTTCTGTAGTTACTTTCGCACTTGTTTGTCGAGTCTTATTAAACGCATCCACCACTCACTCACACTTTCTCTCATTTTCCTCTTTCGAGCAAATAATAAGCCATGGGAAAAGTAGCGGAGAGGGAAGAACAAAAACGAAAAGTCACCAAAGAGCAATCCCAGTCGTAGTTGCTGGATGTCAATGACTAACGAGCTACTTGCTCACTTAACTTCACTCTTCTTCACCATTCCAACGGAAAAAGTTTTTTCTCTGTTTGTTTGATTCCGATTTCGATGCCGAGAAAGAGGGATGGTCGGTGGTGGTGAACTGAGTTTGTTTTTTCATGTCTCATGTTGCCCCCTTTTATGTAGTTTGTCTTCCGGAAAATCAGACAAGGCAAGAAGTGAGTGTAGTGGAGAAAAAGAAGTGGAAGAGGATCATCATCATTATTTCCATTTATGGTGGATTCTGGACTTTAGTATATACCTAGTCACTTTGTCTACGGATATATCCTATAGTTTCATTCCATTCCATAGAACATCGCTTCTACTTCCACCACCCAAAACATCGTCAGATGCATTCTATCCCATAGATTTTATGCTTTTGGTCTAGACAAGCAGGCTCTGCGGCATGGTATCGTCATCAGAGTATCTGAGAGAAGAGGAGGAAGGAAAAGTTTAAGTGAAAAGACAAAGCGTTTTCCTTAATCACTCCCATCCATTAAAATATTATCCGTTTTGTTCTTGTGAATGTGTCGCAGGATGTCCCATGCGTGGTTATTTTATACACAAAATATATGTACACTCGACCAAAGAACGTTTTTGTTTCTCGCTTTCCCAAAAAAAACCCAAGTCCACGCCACACCAACATACTGTCCCGTGCAGGCATGGTTTCATTGCCGGGAAAACGGACTTTCAGGAACTTATTTTCTTGAAGGAGCTTTTAAAACTGTTCTCTATGTTCTTGATCGTCATCATTATTCTCCATGATTTCCACTTGGTTCGTAATGCCTGATATCGTGTAATGGCCGTTTTGAAGGGTTTCTACTGGGAAAACTGCCTATCAACGACATATTTATTTCAATGAGTTGACTTGTACATTTCTTCCTAGTTTTCTCTTATCCATTTTACTATGCCTGCATCAACCGCACTTATTGCAGAATATTCCCCTTGAAACGCATACATTTACAAATGCGTATTGTTTTGTGTGTTTTTTTGTTACTTTAAAAGCAGTTCACTTCAAGCTGTATCGTCGATAAATCTAAAATCATCGTACCGTTTGGACGTATATTTTTAAAGATTATAACTGTTCACATTTATAATAATGCATCGTTTTTTGTATTTCAGACAGTGATCCGGGATTTGATGACGCAAGGTTGCTGATGATGATGTCTTGTTATCACAAATCAACAGACAATCGGACGTCAATCCATTTTCTACGGAAGATAGAACAAATCAAAAATAAAAATGCTGACAAAAGCGTCTGTGCTGACTGTATAGTTTATTTTATACCTCCATTATAAAAAATAAACTGCTGACATAATCATCCCCATTTTAATCGTCATCTCACCCCTTCAACATGACGTTAACAATACAAGTGGCAAAAATTTGGCCATCCCTTCTCCTCTACTGCATTCTTCTGGTTTCAGGTAAACTTCACCTATAAGTTTTATAATATATTTGTCCTAACAATAAATAATAATATAATATGTATTTGTAGCTGATTTTCGATTTTATAATCTATATTAGAACTACTGTTCTTAATTTTCTTACTTAAAATAATCAGAATACATCTATTCTAAAAGCAAATATAACTCTAAAATAACTTTTAAAATATTATCATTTCTGAGATCAATGCAAAATTTATAGCTGCATATATTATTAAACTGACCTACATTGGACAGATCTGATGTTTTCATAATAAGCATTTTTTCTTATTTATTTATATTTTCCCCATTTATTTATTGCACTTCTCATCAATCCTTTTTATACACAACCAATTTCAAGTTTACGACTTTCCAAGAAGAAAAATATGGAAAAGGAAGTTAAACCGTATCGTTCTGCCAATATAACATCAATATGTCTTTCTAAATTTTCCTATCCGGCTTTCATGCAATAATAATATGGTTAGCTGCAGTCAAAAACACTGTTTGCCATTCATTCATTCTTATTCTTCACCATTTCTACAAAAGAAAATAAACTCCTTGCTTATTTCGTCGTCTACTAAAGAAATTTTTAAAACTCCATACTAGTTTGCTCATTTAAAATATATAAAACGCACACGCATACATACTATAGCTAAAGCCAAAGAAAAATGGAGACAAATCCAGAGAGTGAGAAAAAAGCAGATGAAAAACAAGAGAAAAATATAGACGCGCATTTCATTTTCTTTGCAGTCTTCAAAGCCTAGTTAATGTTAAATAAAGCGTGGACATAAAACAAAACCAGAGCAGAGAAAATACATAAAAATCACAAGCTTTTTTCTTCTTCAAGCAGCAGCAGCTGGTACTCAGCTTCAACTACATTCTTCAGACTTTTTTCAGAGAAAATTCATTCAAGACGATCACAATCAGAACCAAACGAAGAAGAAGAAGGATATCGTTTCACTTTCTATTTTTATATTCCTTTTCTTTCTTTTCCCCTCTGCATTTACCAATCTCTTTTAAAAAAGGATTCTGATTCGAAATCCAGCGCAAGAGGGAAAGCTACAGCAAAAACTTAAGCAGTGCAAGTGGCATTCTAAGACGAACGAAGAAAGAAAAAAAATATCATCTTCATCTCTTTCGTTTCCTTCTTCTTACATAATCCTTCTTGAGAATCTGATTCTGATGTGATATAGGAAACAAAAATAATAATGTAATGCGAAAAAATTTGTCCATGTTCTTATTCTACATCACCACCAGAGCAAGTTCTCGGACAAAATGTGATTGTCACAAGCAGTAGGAAATAAGGTACTTGACTTGTCAAAAAATTTGGCTCTCTATTTTTGTCCAAAATCTACATTACATTCTTATCCATACCAGATTTCTTCTTTGTGGTCAATACGGAAATTTGATACAAAAAGGGGTAAAAACGGGCAAATTCGATATGCATACGACCCAAACCTCCACATTCTCGACATTTGCTGTTGTGCACACGTATGGTTTCAATGCGTTTAATGTGCACGCGCGAGATTTGACTAAAGAGCTTATTTTTTGTATCAGAAAATTCTGAAGTAGATCCTTATCTATAATATGCATGTGTCAATCGTGCATCCTTTTTGTCCAAATCACCAGATTTTATGAATGAGACGCACTTTGATGTACATCTTGATCTACTTGGTTCATTGAAAAAATATCATGCTTTTTTGTCTTAGGTTGTTATCTACTTTTAAATTTTATTTTTCGTACCAAGTCTCTTTGGAATAGCCAGGAGGTCGCTCACGGAGGTGTAACAAAATTCTTTTTGGATTACCTCCAGTGGGCTGTGGATACACTAACAAGAATAAACCTGGTTTTTTCTAAGTTTGGAATCGGATTCCAGAAAACAAGGCGACACTGGATACTTTGTTAAAAGCTTGAAAGTTGGTGGTGGCGGTGCGGTGGCATAGATTAAAGGAGAATAAGATCGAACGAAATGTCAAATCGATAGGAGAAAAAAAATCGACATGAAACTTGACGATATTGATGATAAGTTCAGTAAGAAAACTGAATTTGTACTTAATGTTGATTAGGGATTATACAGAAACGTTAAGAACAGATGGTGGGATAAATATGAGGGTCTTAATATGTGGCATGATGCAAGTCTCCTTGTCCTTTCTGAACGAAATTTTAGAGTATTAGAACGGAAAGTAAAAATGGCTAGCAAGAAAAACTAAATCCATTACAAGATTCTCTTATACAAACTGTGTTTCTTGGGGAAAGAAAGGACAAAAGTTATTCTATTCTGCCTTATAAAAGTTTGTGGTGCACCGCCACTAAAAATGAGTGTTTTCAGGATCATGTCATGTATTTACGCTGGCTTCTTGTTTAATTTATTGTATGTACCACATAGAAAATAGTTTTTTTTGTGTGTTTAAGGACAAATTAGTGACTGCAATAATCAATTTAATAATTATAATGTATTAATAAGTTATAACGCCTTAATTGTAATTTTATTGAAATAATATTGTAATCTACGTGTCAGGAATGTAAGCTACCTCTCGAGGATATTTACTTGACAATAAATCAATTTATTTATTTATTTATTTGTAAAATTTCAGCAAATTCAATCCGCATCCTTTAAAATGTACGTTTTAAAGTTATTTAGTTTAAAATTTGTGAATATTCTATACGGTATAATTTGGTTGCACTATTGCCAGCGATGAAACGAGAAATGAACTGGAACTATCTCATCTATTGTTGCTTTTGTTCGAGTTGATTGATGACGACTGGCGATTGTACCAGTAGTATGCGCAAAGATTATAGTTTAGTATTTCGGGTTATTGTGAAATCAATAACTTATAACGAACAAATAGACACCCAACATTTATCCTCCGAAAATAGTTTACTTACCAGATATATGTCATTTAAAATTCGTTTAAAATGCATTATTTTTAGCACTTGTACTTCCAGTTACAGTTCATATGCAGAAAACTTTTCACGCTCAAATAATGTTATTACGTTTTTGCTCATCACTTTTCTTAAGCATTTCATCAGGCTGTCAACACAAAATTCCAAAACTCCAAATAAAGCATAATATTCCATGAAGGATATTATGCTGAAAATTTCATTTTCTTCTCAAACAAAAACAAATGTTAAAAAGAAAGCTTATTTATTTACCCCAGATCCCATTCTTTGTCTTTTTGTCGGAATCCCTTTTTATCAAAATATCTGAGCTGTTCATGCATGCGTCTTCTCTTCTAGAAGGAAAATGAACTGTTGCATTGCATTTCTATTTATCTGTGTTTAAGTTATAAAATCTTGAAATCTCTCGTGCTTATGTTGAAATAAGTATCTTACAACAGCAAAAATATTTTTTACTTTCTTTTCCATTTCTTTGCAAAAGATAGACGTTTTTTGTTTGTCCTTTCCAAAAGAAAAAAGAAAAGTGATAAGAATTTCTCTAAAAGAATACTTGTGATTGTGTAGCAAGATGATGAAGATGGAATGATGATTGTTGTTCTGAAATTGTGAAAAAGATGATGAGTATGTGATGTTGGTTACTTGCAAGATAATGTTGATGAGTTTGAGGAAGATATACGATGAGAGGAGTTTAGGATAGAAGGAAAGAGGCTATGAATAAAGAAGAAGGTATACTATTTTCATGGTTTTTACTTTGTAATTCCTTTTTAAATTCTAGTCTATACTTTTATATGAGTATTTAGTTGGGTGGATAGGAATTAGAAGAGAATTGTGGGAAACAGGCCGTTTCACAATTGCTTCATCCTACGCCACCTCCTATTTTCAACGAAAATATTAGGATTTTAACAAACGCATTTTTGATAGTCATTCATTTGGACTTAAGTTCTTCTTCTCAACAGAAAACTTAAAAGAACCAAAAAACGAAGCAGTAAAAATGCTGTTTTTATCTCTTTCATTTTCATTTATTTTTTCCTTTTTTGTTTGAGAATATTTTTAAGTGAAAAGTTTTTTTGTTCTACATAAATGGTTTCAACACAATTGTACATTTTAAAAGTCTTTGTTACAACCCACTTTTGTTTTTTGATACTTTAAGTTTCTAAAATGCTTTTGATAAAGTCTTCTTTGATGAAATTATTTATTTCATTTCATCATAAATAAATAGAGTTTGTAAATGTTTTGATAGTTTAAAGTGTTGGGAAATTGCATGGGAGAAAGTTGGTAAATTGTTGACTTTTTCAAATTGCTCTGAAATATTTCATATTAAATAGCTGAAAGTTGCCCAAATCTGTTAAACGGTTGGTTTTAAGTTTTTTTCTGTTTGACATAACGCGAACCTCAAGTATTGGCTAATTTTTAAAACTCTATAAGTGAAGCGAGCTGTAATTTTATATTGATCAGGTGACTTTAGAAAACTGCTTGTTTCATTTCATGATGTAGTACTTAATGTGGGTGTCTCACTATACCCCAACTATTATGTCATTTTATTTACTTCCATTTCCATCATCATTATCAAGCTTCATATAGCTTTCTATTATTATGTACATTTATAAAGTAAAATATATTTTATTTCCCTCCCCTCTTTGTTCTCTATGTCTCTTGTAAGGAAAACAGTAAAACTGATTTTTTCCTGGAAATAGTAAAGTAAAAGGAAGAAAACTACAAGGAAATATCTGTCAGTCCCAGTGATGATGTATTGTGCATTATGAAGTTGTCGTCTACACTTGCTACTACTATACCTCTAACTTCTAGAAAACGAAATACATATACGGATTTTTAGTTGAAAGGGTTGTGGTGGTGGTGGCGACATCGGTAGCGGTGCGTAATATTTTGGTGTTTCCGCGGGTGCGAATCCAGATAGGTTTTAGGAGATGTTGGTTTGAAGAAAATATGGTAAAATTGTAAGAGAGAAAATGAAAATGGTGATGACAATGAGACGACTGCATTTTGACTATTCAGTGGAAACGCCTGTTATTAAAAAGCAAACGCTGCTTGTGAAGGCGACAATAATAAGGATGATGATGGTGAAAAGAAAAGAGTGAAAGCTCTTTAAGTTTAAACAGCACAACAACAATAAATAGACACACTGCTTGTTATTATGTCCTTCCTGACTAATTGTACATACTAATGATGGTAGCAATAATGAATGCAGCTGTAAAAAATTGAAGAATAAGAAACAGATGGGAAAGCCTGAAAGAAAGCATTACTTTGATTGTTGTTAGTTTTGACTGTGGAGATGTGAATACACAGGGGGCTTTGACATTCAAGTAAATTAGGGAGATGAATTTTCTGACATTGTAATCACTGATAATAAGTATAATATAGGATCTCATATTTGATAAACTATGAAAATACTTATCACAAATACTTGAGTTTTTCCATTACATTTTGGTAGCAAACGTGTGTTAATCAATAGTTTTAAAGATTTTCAAATTCAGATCAAAATCTCTTTTAAAATTCAGAATGCCTTCCAGGTTACGAGGCCATAGAAAGTAAGCTCTAATGCAAGTAATAAAAAATGATAATATGAAGTGACCCAGTAGTGTCCACTCGCATTTCGCCATTTTTCACACCCAAAGAAGTGGAGACGCACAAACACGCGTGCACGTACATATCTTATTCATTCTCACTTGCCCTTAACCAACAGCAGCACATATCATTCCAATATTTTATCTTTTTATCTTTCTTCCCCAATTTTTACCCGTTTTCAGTTAGGAATCCGTCCTAAATATATTTTTTGTAAATCTTATACTCCACTCATGTTGCACACTAAACTACATGAAATATATGAACACCATTTCGAGTAGTATCAGTCGAACAATAAATTCTCATCTTCTTACCGTTCTTCTTCCTCTTCTTTCTTCCCACTATTATTGCAGCACTCAAAGCCCACAACAGCTACATAAGTGGGGAAATATTCAAGTTGAGGACTGTGTGAGAGTGAGAATAAGTGGGAAAAGTACTTTTTTCATGAATAGCAAATGAAGTTGTCTGGAAGAAATAGAAGAAAATTGTAGGATTTCCTCGAAAAGTAAAGAACGAATAAAGCGGCAATAATATTAGTATCGTCTTAGACCACCGCACTTTCAATGTGTATCTAAAAATAGGAATGGAGTATAATCCCAACAAATAAGCAACGATTCTCGGAAAAAGTCTCGGTGGTTTAGGCATTCCACTTTCACCAAAAGAAAGAAAATGAAAGTAAACTGCATAAATTGCATTTTTGTTTCCCATTTCTATTTTTTCACACACAACAAAACAAACAAGCAATTTTAAAGTTTTGTGGTCGATTTTCATTACAATCAGAAAATGTATTCAATGAGGTTATTGTAATCTAGGCCAGTGAATTTCCATTATATTTTGGGTTGTTACCTTTTTTAGCTTTTGATGCCTTCATTTTGTTTTGTATATTTAAGTGAGAATTTTGCATTTGGATGGTACCCAAACCCATATTCATATAACTAATGTATTATATCTTTGTTCCACGGATGAATAAGAAATTAGCCTTTTGAATGAAAATATACCATTTAAACTGTGTTTGGAACTTTTGGAATTAGAGGATCACGTTGCATACTTAAGATCTACACATTTTGATAAGGGAAGTCGTCTGAATTTTATTGGAGGAAGAAAACTGCATTCATTTGCAAAGGGTCCCAGTATATGTTTTGTGCACATTTCTTGTACTCATTCTATTTTAAAGATAAAATCTATTCCAATCGGAAAATCAGCTTT
>JAQFYG010002938.1:0-13464 GCA_034694325.1 Entomobrya corticalis
ATTAAAAGTCTAGAGAAAACGCGGTAGTACAGGCTTAATAAACCGTTTGATAAATTGCCTTGTCTTAAATTGATTTCGTATCTTATTCAGGCGCCTCATCAAGTATTTATAGCTGATGGTGGACAAGAGAAATAGGATTTAACAAATTGATTTTTGCACTTACTGCATCTTTTGTTTGAAATTATTGATATTGCTGCGATATTGTTGAGCAGATATATTAGTCTTCCAGTAATTTTGCATTTAAAGTTGATATTTTTACCATGGTTAGAGTTTCAGAAAAAATGTACATGAATACCGTGCTCATGTCACTAAACTAGAGATTTTACGATAGTAAATTATTAACGTAAGTTAAGTGAGAGGCGGATAGTTGGTTGCAGCCATTACCTGCATTTTTACTAACTGTAAGTTTTGATCCTTTTCAATATTCATATCTATTAGAACTGAACTAGATAACTAGACTTCAGTATATCGCTCCCAAGAGGCTTGCTAAAATGTTTTTTATTTTTGATCATTTCAGACATCATAATGGCTGCCGCAAAACTAAGCACAACTCTAGGGTCTTTAACTGACATTCAGCAGTTGCAGCTATTGTTTGGAAACATTCCTGAAGACGACTGCCGAATTTTATTGGAGGAATATGGCGGTGAAAGTAAGTTAACTGTGATGCTTAATTGAAAAATAATCTTATATTTTAACAAAGAAATCAATCCGGCTATGTCAAGCGAAATTATAAAAGCTTCCCCTTTTGTATGTCATTTATTGAACAGATCTGATTGAAGTAACTGAAAAAGTATACGAAGCTGTGGAAACCTCACCATTTACGACGGTTGGTGAACTAGTGTGGCACATCAAACAAGACCCTGCTTTTGGCGTTAGAAGAAGTAGTTCATTACATGAAAGGAATTCCAGGAAGGACTCGTGGTGCCTAGCTAGATCAAAGTCATCTAACACTGTTAGCAAAAAAGTCAACAATTTTCAAAATCTATCGCATCCCTCGTCTCCAACAGTTCCACATGCAACAGGGCAACCTATGCCGTTTAGTGGCACAAAGAATCCGGTGCAAATTTTAAGAACTTGCAGATTAGTCGACCAATTCACTGTAAGACCATTTCTAACAAAATACATGCAAGATACGGAGACAAGAAATTTTATTTACGACGTTTACGAAAATCGAAGTGAAAAACTTCTCATATTAATGCGAGGAGCATCTGGTTCCGGAAAGTCAACTTTGGCAAGCATTATATGGGCCATCACAGAGAGAGGAGAAATATGCTCCGCCGACCATTACTTTATCAATCGTCAAGGCCAGTACAACTTTAATAGATCCTCACTAGGGGAAGCTCATGAGAGTTGTCGCAATCATTGTAAAACAGCACTTGGACGAGGTGATAGCCCCATAGTGATTGACAACACTAACACAAAAGTGGAAGAAATGATGCCATATGTCCAGATGGCGGTGGAATATAACTACGAAATCAAAATAATAGAGCCAAAAACTGATTGGAAAGCAAAGCCAGGTATACTGGCAAAAAAGACCATTCATGGTGTTCCCAAACGTACTATAGAAGACCAGCTTAATAGGTTCGAAAAGACATCAGAAAAAATATTGGTGGAAAATGCTCTCAAGCGGCTAGGAGCTAATAAACGCAACTACAAAACAACTCCAGATTTGGAGTGGGGATTTGCTCCATCAACATCAACAACAGTGGAATCGTGGACAACACCAGCACGTGCTGTTCAAACTGCGTCACTAGGAACAATGATGAATTCGTTATCCATGGCTTCAACATCAAATAAATCAAAGATTCCACCATCACCATCATCTCCCATACCGCTACAGTCCCCCCAATTATCTTGGTCAGAGCCGCCACCTGTGGCACCTCCATCACCTCTACTATTGTCAGATTTGATGCCTGACTTGAAGCATGGAAAAAATGGCGCCGGGCAAAAACCATATAATAAAAGAGCAGGTATTTTAAGATTGTTTTCATTTTTTATTTACAATTAAATGATTCATGAACCAAGTTGCTGATTTCAGTTTTAGTACAATGCATCAATATGAAAACTAAAATATGAGATGTGGAATTTCTAGCTAAAGGCAGGCGTATTTCAACGAATTCAAATGGAAACACTACGCAAGACATTCAAACGGTTGTTTTTGAAGATCCTTTATATTTGGAATTTGAAAAATTGCGGGGTCTCTTCCCAAGTGTATCAAAAGAAAAATTGGAACAGATTTTCAATCTTTACGAAGGTGATGTTGATCTTTGTGCTTCTGCCTTAATGGATCAAGGCATAGAAATGACTGGAACATTAGATCAAGGCATAGAAAGGACTGGAACATTAGATCAAGGTGTAGAAATTAGTGGAACAATGAATCAATGTTCGAAAATGAATGGAACAATAGATCAAGTGGCATTGAATCCAAACGAGGATATACCGCAAGCTGATTGTTATGCCGATATTACGTGGGAATCTAACTGTAATTCTAATCCTTATAACAACAATGACGACCGTAGCCGTAGAGGAAAATTGTCTAGCAGTACGGAAGACGATGAAGAAACCAAATCCTCCATTCATTTCGAAAATTATAGTGGCGCAACAAGCACAGATGAAGAAAGTGACTATATCCAGATGAACCTGCCGGAGGAATTCGCACGTACACTCCTCTCTAATTTTGGACATCCCGAAGATGAAAAAAGACCTTTATCATTAGAGGAACTAACTGTGTCTGTACCAGCAGACACCGCCTTCGAAATTTATAAATTGTTGTACGTTAACATGCATAAGTATGAAAATGAAAGCGCTAGGAGTAATTCATCAGATGGTTCCACAAGATCTAATTCCCCCACAGATGGAAATGAACACGTTAATGATGACGAATTTAATGCAATAGCTATTAGTCTTAGTCAAATGGAACTAGAGACGAGCTCTGGAGATCCTCAATTGAACGCGATAATTGACATTGAAACTAAAATCAATCAACAGACACAAGAGACATTACGATGCTACTCAGCTCCACATCGAAGCATGGCTCAAAACATTAGTTTTAGTATGCTGAAACAAGAATATCCCCATCTGGATTCCGCTGTTATTAACGAAGTTTACACTCAGTGTTTCTTAAATGTGGAGAAAACAAAATCCTGGTTAAACGAAATGTATCCACAGTCCGCAGCTCATGTACGAGAAAGCAAAACGGCACCTGTTACTAGTACCTGGATGCTCATGTACAATCCAAAAGATGTCCAATTATACACCGTAAGTAGAAACTTTTAAACTGTATTTTCCGGTTGTCTGCGGCAGTTCCAAGAACTTTTGTCTTTATAATTCAATCTTTAATTGCTCTTTGATGTTAACAACAGCCTGACGACATAAAGACAGTAGAAAAAAAGTACGACGTCTTAGAGCACAAATGGCTGTTTCTCATGGGGAAGATGAAGGATTGTTATAATAAATGCAAAACTGTAAGCGATGGCAGTATTAGAGGCCATTATATAACAGAGGTAATTCATAAGTAATTAAACGAGCTCATTTGAAAACATGATTAAGTATAAGATGAAGTGCTAGAACATTAAGTATAATTTATGATATCTGTTTTGTATTTTCAGGCTAAAACCATATCAAATGACATGAAAAAGCTGACGGATGAGATGCAATATTACAAAGCTATATGTATGAATGCTAAGCATAAAAACGATCAAGTACTGGATTTGCACGGATTAAAAATTAATGGAGCTATGCGTGTCCTGAAAGAGTTTCTACAGGTATTCCGATCACACACAATCAAAACAACTTATTAAATAGCAAAAGTTTAAGCACAAATGACCTGGTATAAAAGCATTCAATTTGGTAAGATTAATTAATGCGTATGCTGAAATTTAAAGTTAATGAATTAAGCGATGGGATTAAATATGCTGTTCCGAATAAAATCGACAAAATCTAAATATTATTATAAATAATTGCATCAATTGCAAACACCGGTGGTGGGGATATAATCGTTGGCACTTTGCTTTAATGAAATTAATATAGCGCTATGATTAATGATGATGTCTTACCTAACTTTCAGTTTAAAGAGGAAGAGTTTTCCAATGCGGGAATTCCAAAGATGATTCTTTTAATTATTACCGGACAAGGAAAGCATAGTAGAAACGGATGTCCTGTATTGCAGCCAGCGGTTCGTAATTTTTTAAGCCAACGAGAATATAGGTATTATTATTATATTTAGATTTGGAGTTGTTAGTTATATTTTATCTTGTAAGCATAGTTACTTCAAATAATAAATATTCTGCATAGTTGTTAAAGATGTATATTTCGATCTTCTATTTGCAGATTTCACGAAGCAAAACCAGGCACATATACTGTAATCTTAACGGGAAACGTTTGTGCTCGACAAAGGAATCAATTTAAAAAACGTCCTTTTTAGACCAAGATTAAGTTTACGAATATACAATTGAAAGCTTGGTCAACCTATTTGCACCAATATCGTACAAAATTTGCTGTGTTACCATTGAATTAATGTACGTACGCATTTAAATTTTTTATTATTATTTCATTTGACTGAGCTTCTTGCTGTCGTAAAACATATCAGAAGTCACACTTATACATATCAATAATCATAAATGCCATTAGGATGTTATTCAATTTTGAGATTGGAATTAATGCATTTGGAAATCCATCCAGTTGATTCAATACGGCATCACCAAATATTTTGTCATTAATCTTACATTCTTTGTTCGCTGTACCTTTATAATTAAGTCACCTTTACCTTTAAGGTCTGGAATTTACCTGTCAGATTGAGATTAGTACGTATTTGTGTTGAAGTATATTTAAGAAACTTCTATAAGAATAGAATATAATAATAGGACGATCAAAGAATGCTATTTAATAGATATCTTCTAAAGTCAGAAGATAGCGAGAGCTTATTTTTATGAAACCTATTATTTAAGAAAAAATGCTAGTCCTCTTGAAAGGAAGTGCCTTTTATAGTTGTGATACATGCATAATTCTTGAATAGTACAATTTTCTGCGTCAAAAATCACTTGCCAATATTTTGGAATCGTGTAATCCCAGTGATATGAAAATAATATTAATTTTGATATGTAATATATTCAATGCAATTTATGCGCTTACAAACGTGTAAGTAGTAAGTATAACTGTATATGTAGAATATTCTTTGCAAGAAGATGTCAAGATCATTTATTATGTATCATATATCTGAATCTGATACTTCTTGAATATGCAAATTGATATCCCTTATTCTCAACCACTGTAGTACCTTTTAAAATCTATTTGTATATGATAAAGAAAGAATATTTTTGTAATAAATGAAAAAGTTTCCTGTATAGGACTTTTTGAAGTCCAGGTACTGATAGTGTTCAAACAAAATGCATTTAAAAGATAACTATTGAAATATGCTCATATTTTATTTATGCGCTTCACTATCAAAATAGAAGCGTAGATATGCTTATGGCTTTGGGAATAGGGGTAATTAGGTAGTTAACATATACTTTCAGTAAAGTCGATAGTTTCTTTTGATGACTCTTCTAGCTTTCATTCGGCTATCTTAAAATATTTAGCGTATTTATAAATTGACTAATTTTAAATAAACTGCCACTAGTATCAAAACAAAAGTCTTCTATTTGTATAATTTTAATTGATACTTAAATGGTGTATAAAAACTTGTTTATAATAACACCATATGATTGTCTACTTCTATGGTTTTCTTAGCTCTATCATTTTAAACTAATTCTTCTAATATACTATGTTTGTCTCCGTAATTTTAAAAATTTAATTCTTTCTGTTCGTTGTGATTAACTATAATGTAAGGTATTAATTGTAATATTTAGATAAGTTTACTGAGCTACAGATAACGTGAGTCAGTAAATGTCAATTATGTAGTTTAAGCTATTTAGTTGATTAATTGCTAGTATTTACCGATTAATCATTCATAAATGGTTCGAAACTATGATTTATAATAATATTCGTAATAATCATAATGTAAGCAAGAGAGATCGAGAAAGCTTGTAACACTTGTAAGGTTTCGATTCAATAAATTATTTAGTTACGAATTATTTGTAAACTAACGATGATTGTATTGTAATACTAAACATAATGTGCATCCAGATTCAATGCTTAATTTTGCTTAGAATTTACATTCTGGTAATGCAATATATAGTAATATAAAATGTTCATTTTTAAAACCATTCCATTTAAAGATCTTAAAAAATCACTAAGCATGCATTTGAAAGTTGATAAAGTAATTAAGGCTGGATTCTTAAACTACATTTTCTTGTTGCATCTAAACATCGATCAAGTCATAAAAATCGTTGATTTTTCTTGACATACCATCTCATATCTCATTGCTGCACACTATTTACTTCACACTTTTATTCATCATTTTGGATAGCGAATCCGATAAACAGGGATCCTGTCAGGGACGCTAATGTCAGTCAATGGAATGTGGAAGCTAAAAAACCTGACGGTCGCCTCTTGTACACGTACCGACACCGACGTACGCACGACTCACGACGCATCATACTAATATGCCATTTCCTATGCATTTTCTAAAACAAACGAACGGTACACGCATCTTTCTCTCCTGTTACCCCAAACGGATAAGAAAATACTGTAGGTGCAGAAATGTCCTTTTGAAATATAATACTTGACCTACATACTATACTCTACTTACAATCTACATACTCACCGCAGTTTAAACATCTTACAATCTTATACAAATAATGATGCATATTATTATAGCCAAGATCCAAGAGTAGAAAATTCCAGGATGTGGCCAACGTGTCGCGATAATTTTTAATGATTTTTAGCGATTTAATGAAGTATTTGTTTGTGTCTATGCTTTTGCAGAAACCATTGAATCATTTTACATGCCTCAACCTTTCTTGCAGTGTGGAATCACCGGGGCCGATTGTACTGGAGTAGGGCAGGAAATAATAGGAATATGTTTTGCTTGATTTATGTTTCCAGTTTACTACTGCATTTATGCCTTTTTATTCAGAGTAGCTTGAATGCATAGCTGTAGTTATATGAATTTACTGTCAGTCTGTAAACCTTTCTTCTCAAGAGACCCCACAGATCATCCCGATCTTTTAGTTTTCTAAAATCAATGAAAGCGACAAACAAAGCAGTGAAGTATATATTTAAAAAAAATATTTTAAGCAGTTTTTCTATGTAAGTACTGCATTTATGAGGTACCTGTACTTGCCAAACCAATTACTTAATTGGAAATGGCTTTATATCACTAGTATCGGCAAACGGGCAAACACGATGATAATTGGTAATATGATAGGCTTCTTCGCTTTAACGTTATAAAATATGAATTTCAACACAGAATAGTCCCCACAAAACAAAATTACATCCTGTATGAAATATGAGATACATACATGCATAATGTTGATACTTGATACTAGTTAGTGACATTTGTCTGGCGAATGTTAATGATAGAACCGTAGGTAGTAGTGCGTCCGTTCTGTGAGTCCTGTCCAAAAAGTCAAAAGTTGTTTTATATAAGCTCAGCTCAGACTCAGACTATGTGACGTCCTATAATCTCGTCTTCAGTCGCCGAATAGAATAGAGCGGAGATGAGGTGAGAAAGGTAAAGGCAACATGTGTTTGGCTTTTTTAGTGTTTACATCAGTTCTGTAGAAAAATGAACGTCCAGTTGACAGCAATGATTTCTTATCGATAAGTTGATAAATATCTCGCTGTTCTAATCAATTAGTCATTTAATCGGTGTTGACACTTGAATAAACTAAATTTGGAAGATGCGAAGTCAAAAAGTTACAGTTGACAGTTGATGCCAGAGAGGTAGACTCTGTTAAGTCTATTTGCAGCTGACTGGCTTTTAGTTACAATACAACAGCTGAGAAGTAATAAACAATGCAGTTTATAGATTCCTCAGTTGTCAGTGTATTTTTTGATCTCTTTAACTTATATAAAGTACCGATGAGTAGCATATCATAAATTAATGGATTATCTATTCTTCATGAGATTTTACTTTAATAAATATAAGTAAGAGCTTTTTTACACAAGCCATAAGTGGATTACCACAATTTACTCTTCATTTATATGATAAACAGTTCACTCATGTGTGTGACGTGTGAATCGGTTAACATAATTCTGTAGTTTTACTTCTGTTGTCTGTTTATCTTTGTTTATAGATTTTAAATATCATAATACTGAGACTACTTTAGACTAGACCAACTATCTTTTAAGAATGGGGTCCAGAGCCCATTCCCGTAAAAAGAATCAATCTCAACCTCGGGCAAGTCAGGTAAGACATTAAAGACATAAATCACGCATTTCAATTTCATTAAAAAGTATGGTATAGTTTAGTAGTATCTACCTGATTAATCAGATTTATAAAATATTGTAACCTATCCAATGTTGGCAGTCGCAGTCTAGGAACTTGCAAACCATATGAAACAACCCTTGTATTTAAAGATTAGTATTTAGTATTTAATCATGTTAGCGTGTCATTCAATGTCATTGTTTGTTTAAATATTAAAGGTAGAACATAAGTTTGCTGTAGACGAGCGAGTGTTGTGTTACGAACCAGACCTGAAGAAGGCTCGAGTTCTTTATGACTCCAAAGTAATTGATTACACTTTATTTTTTAACTTTAAAAATTATACCTATGTCAATTAACTTAAGAATTAATGTGTATACAAATGCGTCCCTTTGTAAATTTCAGGTACTTGAGGTGGTGGAACGAACTGACAATAGAGGAAAGATTCGTGTGGAATATAAAATTCACTTTTTCGTAAGCATTAACAATTACATCAATTTGTTTAAAAAATGTTCACCAGCAAATTGTAATAATCTGTCCGTAATCGAAGGGCTGGAATTCATCATGGGACCGATATGTTGCCGAAGACTGTGTTTTAAAAGACACAAACGAAAACCGTGACCTCCAAAAAGAGCTGAAATCCAAAGCTGACGTTTTAATTCAGAGTCACCTGTAAGCAAACAATATGATGTGAAGAAATAACTTTAAATAAGAGCTTGTTACACCATAATGATTTGTTTATAAAGGAGTTATATTTAGCTTAAAGTTTATATGCACGCACATCCAGTTGTTTCACTATCAGGCTTACATGTAGTTTAGACGATAATTGATTAGTTGTTGATAGTTGATCCCCCTTCGCTATTTTTGTATCGTTAAACTGCATCAAGTAGACCTTTATCCACTAACGCCTTAAACTAAGTGCCTCTCATAATTTTACAGAAAAAAGAAGAAACGAAAGAAAACCTTATCAGAGATTTTGAAAGAAGCCACGAAGGAAAAGAGCGGGAAGGGGACTAAAGCAACGTCTGGGGACACTAAAAACGACGATGACTCAAGTAATTCATCAGGAAGCAGCGACTCTTCAGACCAGGAGTCTTCAGATGATGAAGACAAGACCGTTTCCCAGATCATTCTTACTGACAGGGTCAAAGCCCTTCTCGAACAGGACTATTACAATATAACAACCAGAAATATGGTAACACCAATTTTATATTTTTGGAGGACAAACTAAACTTGGTGCTATTCTTTGAAGCACTGTTTTAAATGTGAAAATCGTATTCCTTTTACAGCTAGTCCGAATTCCAGCAGAAGTTTCTGTGATATGTGTTTTTGAAGGGTATGTGAAGTATCTTGGCTTCAGAGAACTAAGGAAAGTAGTTGAGCAACACAAGGCGTGCTTCTTTGCAAGCGGGAATCAGTCGACAGCTTCAACCTCATCAAGTTCATCAAGCTTTACCTGTGCCAATACAAAGACTTCAAATATCAATAAAGCTAATCCAAATGAAGTTTGGATGGAAGATATTGCAAGAATCTATAGGAAAGTACGTCAAGCACAAGAAATTGTGCATGGATTGAAAGTTATTTTCGACTATATGCTTTACCAAATGTTACTCTACGACGTAGAAAACGAACAGTACAAAACACATAAACGAATGAAACCTAAGATGCCTGACATAAATTGGTAATAATGAATGCCATTTGTTTTCCTCTCTTAATAATTTGTAACGATTCTAAATGTTTATTCAGTACCCAGTTTAAATGACTAACTTTAAATAAAATTTCAGTTCGCAATTAGTACCCCAACTACCAGTACCTGGGACTGAGTCGACAGGAGATACTGGTGATTTGAAGAAGAAGCAGCAAAAGAAAGGCGACAATGATGGAGTTCCATCCACAACCAAACAAAATAGGTAAATAATTGAGTTAGGGATTTTATTCATAGTCCTTTTTAACCGCGTTATCAATTTCCCTCACGTTTACAGGGCTGTACCTGGACCTTCTAGAGAATTACATTCGGAGACTATCAATAAATTGCGAAGGCATACGAAAACAATGGCAGATGATTTGCGAAAAGGTGGAGATGGTTTATCTATTAAATCTCATAGGTAAAATAGTCTTTATAATAAACTCAAAAGTCATATTCGAATCAATTAATCAGAAAACAATAAGTCCAGAAAGTTTCAATGTAAAAGATGGTGTTGTGCTTACTTATTGTCTATGTGTAATCATGAATAACAGTTCAAGTTGTCAGCTTCCTAAGGGACACCATGACATTGCTCTCTGGTTAAAGAATGTCAACAAATATATCAATGAGCTTAAGTCTTGGCAAATGTTACCTGAAGAATGTTATCAACAAGAGCAACCTGATCCTTGCATGGTATATGGATTGATTCATGTTCTTAGATTTTTTGGTTAGTCAAATTTTCTCCTTTTATTTCATCAATAATTGTAGTAGCAGAGTAAGATTATAAGTTAAATATTTTACTATATGTCTTGTTCCCGATTTTTAGTTAAGCTTCCGGAAATTTTGAACCGTATGCTTATTCCAAGGCGGAAGGTGCGCATAATTGCTCATCACGTCAATCAAATGATAGAGTAAGTGTAAAAGCTAAAATTGCAATATAAAACGGCTTTCTTATTTCTACAGAGGATAGAAACATAACATATGGCTAGAAAGAACTATTCTTTTAAATGGGAATCATATGGGCACATAGAGGACGGTAATGAATTATTTTATTTTAGTACTCGAAACCAATTAATTGGTGGTAAATCCGATGACACGCATATGGGAGTAAAGTCTTGTACAGTATAGGTCAGTATATTGGTAGCGGTAGTAAGTATGGCTTCAACTTGGGATACTTTGTATATAGTAAATAGTAGTAATAATGACATAAAATGTGAAAGCTCCTGCTAATAGCTAAATAAAACAAAATGCTAATAAGCATAGCCCATTGGCATTAACGTACACATGTGATATATGAGAATGTTTACTTTTCTACAGGCATATTCAATCATCGTATGTTTTTTCCATTTGCCGATTGTACGTCTCCCACCCCAGGAGTGTTTACGAAGAAGATCAAATAAGATTGACTGCCCCAATGTCAGAAGAAGACAAATATCCTGAAGTGAATATAGAAGTGGAAACAGATTTAAGCCAGTTTAGTACCCGGCATTACCGATCAATGGTCTTAACTAAAATCAAGCCTCCACTGGCAAAGGTTGTTGAAGTGCCATTATCAACTGCACCGAACGCAGTGGAAGAACATCAGCTAACGATTAGAAATGGGACAACTCTTGAAATTGAAGAAGATAGCCCACTTAAAGAAAGAAAAAGTGGAGGAACCACCGCGAAGTCATCTACTTCAACAGCTATACCTGTGGTTAAACCTTCAAGTAAGGACGACACAATGCCGGATATCGTTAAGAAAGAGAAAATATCACCACCACTACCACAAAAACCAATTCTTGAAAATAAGAAGAAGTCTGGCGTGAAAACGTCTATATCTGAATCTCCACTTGTCTTGCCGATGGTTCGACAAGTGCGAAAATCTGCTGCACATGCTGCTTTTAAAACAGCCCATATGTTTGCATCTCAACAAAATTTAACATCACGAACCATTGCAGCGTCGACTTTGACTACACCGGAACCTAATGACGAACGAGCATCATCACGAAAGCGGAGTTTACCCGGTGATACACCTGTAAGCGATTCAAAACGCAAAACTCGAACAAATGACTCAAGGGCATCAGCATCCGAAGGCAGATCAAGTAAATCTACAATTTCAAGGAGGAGCAGACAAGAGAAACAGCATAGTGAACGTTCAGTAAAAAGTCCCTCAAAATCGCCAACGAGGCGTCTTAGCTCCGAAGGTTCTGTAAAAATTAAAAAGGAAGCTAAAACCGGTGATGAAGAAGAACAATCGAAAAGTATCAGGCCACATCGAACTTCTGCTAGTAGGTCCTCTCCTGTTCAGAAACGTCGAAGCATAGAAACTGAGAAAAAACATGTTAGTCCAGAGAAGGCCAAAATTGAGGCCAAGAAGATATCTACTTCCCCACGACATTCAAAATGCGTGCCATCAAGCAAAGAAATGAAATCTGTAAATAAGAAAAGTACCTCGCCTACATCTAATACAATCCGTTTACGTTCTCGCTCGGATGAACGGCAGCTGAGATCAAAGGGCGCTCTTATAAACGTTTTATCATTGCCAATGCAGTCAACGCCACGGTCTTCTCATTCCTCAAAGCCGGAGGAGGAAAAATCCCCCCGGCGACGAGAGTCCGCTGGAAATAGAGATTCTGGTGGTAGTAGCCAGAGTAACGTTGCAAAAAATAATGAGCAGTCACATAAGTTGAGAGGAAGTAAAAGGTAAAATACAAATAACTGTTGATGAAAATAACATTAATATATCAAGCATGTGTTGTGACTGCCATGTTTGTCTTGTATTTACAATTCGCCAACTACTCTAAATAGAATGGTACTTTAAACCATCTACCAAATGGTGCTGTTTTGTACAGTATAGAACTGGATTTTTTCGATACTGTTCCAAACGAGATATGGCTTTTTTATTTATTTAGAAACAAATACATTTTGTAACTTTAACTACTGCAAAGTTTAAACAAAATATTAAATAATAATTATTACACATACAAGTAATATATGCAATATTGTTAAATAGTTTCTATTCTATAATATTAACATGGGGTTTTAAAAATAGTTTCTATAGTATTAATATATGGGGTTTTAATTAAATGCTTTATGATAACAATTATTTGCATGCACTTATCTTTCTGGTAATTAGAGGTTAAAAATAAATACTTCAGAGGATTTTTAATTGTTGTACACCATATTTTATGTATTTGCGATGAGACAGTCAAGTTTACATTTAATAAAGATCAATAAATAATACAAAGGTAGGAAGTCTAGTATAAATGAGATAATATTTTGCCTTTAAAATATGCTTTATTAAACTAAACATCAATATCATTGGCACCATTGGAGTTGCATAAAACATACTGCTGCATCTCTATCATTAAATCCCAGCATAATACAGAGATAAATCGGTCGAATTAAAATATCCCAACAACAAAATTTAAATTATGAACCTACATACATACGTGGAGGTATCTCTAACATTTGTTGGTAAAACTTTCTAGAT